>CAVNYN010268598.1:0-39504 GCA_963692815.1 Nyctanthes arbor-tristis | reverse complement strand
ATAGAACCCCCCCCCCCCAAAAAAAAAACCCTTTTTTTTCTCTCTCAGTAAAGATAGGTATAAGTTGTACTTCCTTGAGCAATTTGTAGCAAATGTCCTGAATCTTTGTGTCAATTTGCACTTTCATTTCCAACGTTTAAATCTGGACCAAGAGGTCCCCCAACCTTTGAAAAGAACACTCCTTACTTACAAGGGTGACATGTGTGCATAATAACAAAAAGCTATGTGGAACTTGATTTCAAAATTTTTCATATCACCTTTTTGTACTTCTACATGATGTTATTATGAAATTTAATTTCAATTATTATAATAGAATTCCATTTAATTGGTTGTCAAACAGTCCCTAATATAGTTTAATAATAAAATACATCCATTTAAATGAAATTGCCAATTTCTCAAAGGTTGCGGTCGATCTGGTCCAGATTTAAACAAAGTGCAAATGAATGCAAGGGTTGGGGACCTTTGCTGCAAATTACCCTAAAATAGAAGAAGAACATTTTAGTTGGACTACCATGTTCTTAGCTTTTGCTAAAGTGTCCTATATAATTTTGTAGTTCTTTACAAATCAACAGATCGCCGGTGTCTCGAAAACAAAACATGTACCTACCATGTAACTTACACACTTCTAATCTTATCTAAGGCACATTATTTTGTATACAAAATAAAGGGTAGTTGGTAAGATAAATTATAAGTACCCTTTGTTTTAAGGCAACTGCTTAAACAAATGATTGCAATGATCAAGCCAAGTTGTAAAGAGAAAAGGCGTAAACTTTTTAGAACCAGCCATGAACCTCTCTTCCACTACTTTAATTTCCTTCCCCCCATTCAATATATAATATACACAAACTGATCAAACAAGACTATGCCGAATTGACATGACAAGATGAGGAAGGGTCTGCGGAAAATGTGGTGGATGGTGCCTTGTAGAAGCAAAAAGAGTTTGAGAACAGAGTCGAGGATGGATATTGAGGAAATACTGAAGATGAAGCTCGAGACCATCATAGAAGAACCCGAGATCAAAGAGGAAAATGGTGTTCTCCTGAGGCATAGGAGCGTGTCAAGGAAGATTAAGAAGATTCATATGAAGGTGAAGATGGGACAACTTTTTACATCTCGAATGAGTCTTAAAGAATCTTATGTGCTATTCATGACAGGAATAGCGTTCAAAGGTGGTCTAAGTGGGCTTCCTCGATACTAACATCATCCAATAATTTACATGGTAGATTTTCTGTAGACAAAACATGTTGTTACTTTTCATGTAGTTTTTATTAAACTTTTGATGTGTAAATAATTTTCCAAAAGTTTCACCTACCATGAATAATAATATGCTGTTTATTATTATTATTATTATTATTATTATTATAACACCAGCAGATTGGCACATTTATATATGCATGTGAGCTTTTTTTATTTTTTTTTTAAAACTACCCTTTACTGCCACATTTCCACTCCTACTGCTATAGCCTATAAGTTAGCTTGTTAGCATTGTAAGTATGCCAACCGCTGGTGAGAAAACTGGTTACTGGCTTACTGCATCTAGCTTCTACTTTTCCTCTATTTGTAGGAGAGCAGGCTGGTGTATTGGTTGGAGCCAGAGTCTATTGAAGGCCTTTTGGTTTAAAAACTTACTGTTAGGCAAAATGATATGCTCTTTCCTTTTATGAAGTGTGATGGATGATTTAGCTTAATTCGTTATGTTAACTTTTATATATAATTTTTGTTGGGGCCAACAAAGGCATGATTAGGGGTGGTTCCAATAATTGCTTGTCATCCTAATTTTTTTCCCTCGGTTGTTCATTTCAACTTATTGCTACGTGTATCATTATAATTGTTGAAGATGTAAAGTTAAGGGACCTTATCTTTAGTACTCAGCTTTTCGAATAACACAGTCTTGTTAAATTGAATGCAAGATCAAAGTCAACAAGAAGAAAAATAAAAGAGAAGTCAATGTCCAAGAATTCCAAGGAACACCCTATAAGGAAAGGTACCTCAAAAGAGCCCTATATCCTATTGGGATTCTACCCATATTATACCAAAAAACCCATTTATCAATACTAAAAGACTGGCCAAACCTAATTGGGCTGTTCACCCACTAATTGTCCATTATACGCGAAATCGATTGCAAGGTTTGCGAAAGAGGAAGAGCTGTTCAACTGAAGAGGAAACTGGCAAAGAAAATATGCAGACTAAAGTCAATGATAAAAAGTGCTTAACTGCCCATTAACCAAGGCAACTTCTGAGTCTTTCTAAGGAGACCTGCCACTGCAAGGGAGGCCAGTCCCTCCCTTTCTCCTCAGGCATTGGCAGCGTTCACTGCTGCCTCAGAAATCCATCTGCAGGGAAGCAACAAGACAGAATTGCTCTTCCGATCTAATGAGCGATATTTGCAATCTCCATCGTAATGGGAAAAAATACAAAAACCAACCCAACAGCCAGAGCGCAGGAGGAACCCTCCACTGGTGCCCCAATTTTGTCTATCCCAGCTTTAGACATTGCCCAAATGGACCTCAAATTAAGAGTCAGACAGCCAGTTCAAAAATTCACTAAACCACACCACCCGAAGACGAAATGCGGCCAGGAACATTGGAACACAGAAATTAGAAGTAGACGAACGTAACAAGTTGGCACGAACTCAGACATTGGAGAAAGAAGGGATGGAAGAACAACCATATCACACGAACCCCCACAAACAGAACCCTATCAAGGAAGCCAAATCTGCTTCTAATAGCATTCAAAGGAGAAGAACTCACCATAGCCCAGGTCCCGCATACGGATGTAGAGAATTACGTCTACTGGGAGTCGAATTTTGCTTGCATCCCTCGTCGCGCCGGTGGAAGTGGAACAGAGAAACCGGAAACAAGTTTTGGCGGAATCGCTCAGGTTTCTAATTAAATTGGGGACTTGGCGCACATGGTCCCTAAACTTTGCCTTTAGTGTGCAAACGGTCCCTAACCTTCATTTTTTGACACAAAACATCGATAGCCTATTTGTTCGGAGTCACTGTTGGTCTTTGTCAACACCAATTAGAGCATCTTATAAGAAAGTTTTCTTTTACAAATACAAAAAATAACACATCGTTGCCTTTTTCTTTATCATTAATTTTTTGAACTTTACGTTTGGTTTTCAGTTTCCACATACTGCAAAAAAGCAACTTACACATATCCCATTTTATAGAGTTAGAGAAATTTGCAATTGTATGATCTTGTACCCTTACAAAATGTTTAAGACTTTCTATACGTCCAACATTGACTTCCTCATTTATAATGTTTCATCGTCAATAATAAATACATGACTAACTGCAGTCCTCAAATATAGTAACTTAAAAAAGAACAAATAAAAAGCAATTATTTTATATATATATATATAATATATATATATTTTTAACTATTTTTCCCCTTGTAACGTGACACTAGCCTCTAGGGGCATGTCAAGGTCTTGCATGCCTTTCCACGGTTAACAGACGCATGAGAAAGCACAGGAAGCCCCCATTGACAAGGGAAGATAATTGCAGGGCACACTTCGTTTAGCTTCATTTTTTTAACAGCATCCAAATGCATCCTACAAATTCTTTTGGGCATTAAAATCACAGAAAATGCCTTCCAGTTCAAATTTTTCGACTTCGTCAACCTGTAACCCTTAACTCTCCCGTTCACTTTCTTCATCCAGTGCCTTCTAGGCCTTGACCCCTCGTCTGCGGCGTTATAATTAAGCCTCTCGTATTTCGCCCCAGTCCCTCGACCCGCAGAGAGTTCTTGCAAGAAGCCCATCAGTGGAGTGTATGCATTGAGGCATGCTTATAAATTGGGTTATATATAGAAAGAATGAAGTGAGCACATGGATACTAACTTTTGGGGTGTTGTTTTGGAGCATATACTAATTCATGGAAAGAGATGAAATTTGCCAGTGTTTTGGATTCCTTCCAACACATGGCCAACATCATATTTTAACTAAATGCATTTCATACTTTGAGAGAATGAGAGTGAGAGAGGGTGTGTACATGTACCTGGTATAGTAATGGCGTAGCTAGCTGATATTACAGGGCTGATCAGTCTTGAATTGCACGAGTAAACAATTTATTTAATTTTTTCTTTTTAAATTTACAACTTAAAAAGAATAATAATAATAATAATAATAATAATAATAATAAGGGGCCTGGGAGGGCTAGGCCCAATAGGCCCCCTTGGCTTCACTTATGCGCCCTACATAAAATATATTGGCAAAATAAAATTCCTTATACATGCGATATTTTTTAGTTGTGAATAATATTGTGCATTTGTGCTTATCGATCGAACCTTACAATGTCCACGGTTAACATGATATTGCCACATACATTGCAACAATGTCACACTTTGTTAAGGTAACATTTGACACTCTATTCAATCTTTCGCTTAATAATTAGATAAATATATAGAATGAAGGATATTGAAGGCATGTGCCATCATTATTAATGTTCACATAAAAAGTTGGAAACCAATGATTTAACGGAGACATAATTAATCAAATTAATGTCTTTGATTGGTAGCAAGAGAGAGATCTGCTTGTTTCATTGAATTTGACAGAGATTAGATTGAATGATTAGACCGAATTGACAATTATTAGTGAAGCATAGGAATATTTGGTCCACATTGTCATTTTTGAAGAAAACAGCCTTTTGATGTAGTTTAGTTTAGGAGATCTTGATTAAGATCTACTAATTGTTCTTTTGGGACCTTTTAATCACAAAGCGAAACTTTTTGAATGGTGATCTCCATATTAATGATGATCTTGAGTTTTCCAACTTTGTCACCTAAAGAAAACAATAGTTCATAAAATTTGTAGCAACTGATCTTTTCCTAGTGTTGAAGATATGTTCTTATCTTTATATCAAATCTGAGCCCTACCATTGCATTCACTGCACAGTAAATTTGTACAAGAATGTAGGAACCAAGATTATATTAGAAATGATCTAAACACCAAATAGATATTGTGGCATAATACAAGCCGCTGATATTTGTGACGTGATGATGTACTCACATCAATAGCTAATATTATGACAAGATCGGAAGAGCTCGTACCATTACAACATCAGACGTCTGGTTTGAATATTTGATATGGTTTTTTTTCCCCGAGAATTGGGTGTGAACGAGTACTTAATTTCTTATACCTAACCCTAGCTAGTTTATGTAGAAACAAGAAAGAAGCCAGTAAATGACTGCCATAAGGGGGAGGGGGGAGAGAGAGAGAGTATATTATTGTTGCCAATTTTAAATAATGCACGCAGGCAAGAAGGGGCTGTGCGTGAGGACAAATAGAAGGGTCTTTTTGCTGCTCACATGAGTCAAGAAAAAGAACAAAAGGAATTCAATTGAAGAGAATATATAATGAACTGTTTTTCAGCTACTGAAGATTAATCTTGACCTGTTTCAGGATGAAAAACTAGTCAAGATTAAATTTGAAACTATGAAAGGCCGAAAGAATAATCTTTGTAGGGAAGGTTAGCCTATTTCTAAAAATCTAGAGACAAATAGTTCTACTCTCCTACCAACAAATTAGAACCCACATGTGGGTTGGGTTCCAGTGATCTCCCGTCATATAGAAGTCGAGTTCTTCTACAAAACCTTCACTGGTTTTCTTCAATGTACCAATTTGCTGATTTGGCTGGTGACTAAGCCAAGATGATTCCAAATTAAGATTTTCAAAACAAAAGGAAAAAACACAGCAGCTAAACACCGGCACCGGAAATACAGCAGCTAAACACTTCTTCTTCCCAAACTCTCTGACGTTGCACACCCACTCCCCCAAAAATTCTGAAATAGTGAACTCCACCCTCCACCCAATCTCCTTCCCACGCCGCCGCACACCACCGGCACCGGAAAACTAGCACAACCAACCCATCTCAACACCGCATCCGTCTCCCCCAATTTGTGGCAACCCACACCCAAAACCCACAGTCCCCAACTTTGAACCCACCAAGCCACTCGCCTCCCTCCATCGGGGGAGCCGGAAAAGCTTTGTACCCAAGTCAAATTCACACAAACAAGAAGAGCTCCAATGACGTCTTAACTTGGACAAATTCAAAAAAGTAAGAACTGAAGATCACAAATGATGAAGGAACTGGGTAAATGGGTGCTCCTGCTCCATAAACAAAAAAGGTTCACAAATTGAGCTCCAAGAAGATCTTGCAGGAGACTTCGCTTACCCTCACCCCACAAAGCCTTTCTGATGTAATTAGTTTTTATTAGCATTTTAATTTTTTTCATTATAAGTTGTGTAAGAATTTAGAAAAACTTGATCTTGGTTTCCCCAGTCACTAAATCCCCGACATCGTCGCTGGTGCGAAGCTCTCCGGTCGGTGCCGGCGACTTGAAGCAGCGCCTGGAGGAGCGTGGGTGGTGGAGAGGGTTTCATCAGTGCCGAGCTGCTGATTTTGGGCATGGGTTTCGAAGGGAAGTGAAGGGGGTTCTAATTTTTTGTTTTAAAAATTTATCAGGGTCCCACTTAGTTGGCTGAATTAGCCATCCACATAGGATACGTGTTCCTTAACCTGAACCATTAATGGTTCTGTAGAAAAATTCTATAGAAGTCTAGCAGCATCAATCTCGTTAGACACCTGATGGAAGATTGGAAATAAACAAGTTGGAGGTTATTTTACCAACATGTGGCGGGAGGTGTGGTTATTTTTAAAGTTTGCGATTCAATCTCTTCTTGTTGGATGGACTATCCATTGAAGACATCGGAGAAATCACAAAGTTTTCCGCCAATTATTATGCTAGATAATCAAGGTAGGCTCATCGACAAAACACGCATGGATTCACCGCATTGCTACCCCAGCTTAAAGTTTGATGATCAAGTTGTAAGTATAGGTTTGGAAAGGATAAAACTTTTGGAAGGGATAAAAACTTTTACTACTGATCATAAAGCACTCACACTGATCACTTAAATATATACATTTGTGAAAAAAGATAAATTAAAACTTGATAGTAAGTCTAATTTAATTTTCAACATCATATTTCTCATATTACATCATATGTCTCATATTGGTTGGAAATAAGAATATTTTCTTCTTAGTAATAGAACTATCATTCCGCGGAAAATAAATTCCATTACATGTTTAACAAAGATAATAATGGAATTTAAATTAGGAAATATATAAATTTCCTTAAAACAAAGGAAAATATTTTCTTATTTTCGAGAAAAAAATGTAGTTACATAATCAAGAGGTGGAAATATTTTTGAGTAATACTATATATACATATGAGTGTACAAATATGTTTACAAATAAGAAGTGAAATTATGATTTTATCTATATATTTCTCTTTCTTTTAATACACAACATGGGGGTGAAGTTGTAATTTTATCCCTTTTCTGTAAATGCATATGTACATTTATCTGTACATATAGATTAATACAATATTTTTAAGAACAAATTCCAATCAAACACCACAAAAGCACGAAATTGTGGAAATTAACTGTTTTTCTTTAAAAAATATTGGTAATCAAACACACTCAAAATTTTATGATAATGTTGAGATTTATTTGATTCATCATAAAATATGTGAAATGAAATTCATTTTGCCAATTCTTATTTTGAAACAAAAATAGTTCAAAAATTGTACCTTTAGAGAGCATCTCCAATACTTGGGGTCAATCCCAGAAATGATCCAGAGCATGGAGGTATCTCCATAATATGGAGGTACCCTACTATTTTCACATGAAAGTGGTTTCATGTGTGGGTCCTATCACTATATGAGAGAGGGGGTCTGATGGAGTCCAAGAACAATTATTAGCATATCTGGAAGCCTATGATCAAAGCAAACGTTTGAAGACTTTTCAAGTAACGGACTTTGCATAGAGCATAGGGGTGCCTTATTAAAATCCTTGTCTTATTTTGCTATTCATTCAAGTCGTTTTACTTATGGTTTATTTTATTCTAGTCTTTCTACTTCTAACTTGGTGCCTAAGACAGTGGAACACTCTTTTAACTTTTTTTCCATTATTAGGATTTGTTGGATTTTGATTAAATAAACAAGACTTCTTCTTGAGAATTCATTATATCATTTACATTCGATCTGTAATTCTCTTAATTCAACGAATTAGTAAATTGAATAATTGTTCTTCATGTTTCTGCCTACGTCAGTTGGTATCATAGCTCTAGTTTAGTCCTCGTGGAAATAGATAGCACGAAGAAGACAACCGGCTAATGATACTTTTCCTGATGAGCCCTATATGAATGATGTTCAGATCCGTCAACAGATCGACTTGTTGACATGTTGTATGGACGAGATAGAATTTCAAAACATTGGGTTGGTAAGTCAAAGCGCCGAGATATGGGAGATCATGGTCAGCTAGCGGCAAGGAGGTCATGGCATGGTATGCGGTGTAACCGCCAGTGTCGGTATTGGTGCTTGGGCAGTGACCGCAAATAGCGGTGCTGGGCATGGGTGCGGTGGTCGCGGGGGCAAGGGATATGCAACTCTAGTCGTAGGATCTTTTGATGATAAGATTTTCGTATCTATTAATCTTACACAGTCGAAGGATGTTGGAATCAAAGAGGATTATGATGGTCCTTCCATTTTTTTACAAGTCATTCGATGAAGATTACAATGGTTTCCCTATTTTTGATGAGTTGATTGGTGTGGGATGTGCAACTCTGGTCGTAGGATATTTTGATGATGAGATTTTTGTGTCTATTGATCTTACATAGTCAAAGGATGTTGGAATTGAAGAGGATTATGATGGTCCTCCCATTTTTGACAAGTCATTCGACGAAGATTATAGTGGTTTCCCTGTTTTTGACGAGTTGATTGGTGACAATTTCGATGAAAAGGAGAAATCAATGGAGATTGACATAAATTTACAAGTGGTTTCTAGTCATGGAATTACCAAATCATTGTCTGCATAGGGTAAAGATATATCCATGGAAGACTACTACTGTCTCCTAATATTTGATGCAGAGCATATGGATAGTAGTTTAGTTGAATTATGACGGTCGACCGATTTCCGATTTGAGTGTAGAGTTGGATAATATTTTTGTTGGCACTAGAAAGAAGCAATGGATTCAAGTGCCTATGGTGGATTCATTACAAGATATTTTGAGAGATACATGTGGAAAGAATTTATTGCGGTTAAAAGGCAATAATGGAATCTACGAGGAAATCTTTCCACTAATAGGTCTTGATATGTATGGAAGCATAAAGGCTAAAAATAGTGTTTTCTATTTCTCCATGTCTGATTATATGGATGGTAATGTGCAACAACAAATTATTGAGACAGGTTCGATGTGTGAATCTAAAGCTTTCCATGATGTTATAGTCATGTCTAACACATTCATGGGTATATTTGAGTCAATCAAGAGGTTACCTTGCATTATTACTAACTCAGTTGCAGTTTCGAGATGCTGGACGGGTATAACACCACAAGATACGAGGGCGAATCTTCTCGACCCCCAAAAGGATGGTGGAGTTCAAGAACAAGTATTAGCATATCTGGAAACCTATAATCGAGGTAAACATTGAAGACTTTTCAAGTAACGGACTTTGCATAGAGCGTGGGGCGCCTTATTAAAGTCCTTGTTTTATTTCTTTATTCATTGAAGTCTTTTTAATTCTAGTTTTTTTTTTTAATTTTAGTCCTTCTACTTCTAACTTATGCCTAAAACACTGGAACGCTTTTTAAACTCTTGTTTTCATTATTAGGGTTTGTTGAATTTTGATTAAATAAACAAGACTTCTCTTTGAGAATTCATTATATGATTTACAATTCGGTAATTCTCTTGAATTCAACGAATTAGTAAACTGAATCATCGTTCTTCATGTTTCTGCCTGCGTCAGTGTCTCTATACTAGAGACACCTCAAGCTCTAGATCATTTCTCTTGTTATCCATGTAGCATTTAAGAAAATATTAAAATATTTCAAAAGAAAGCAAAAAAGGTCTACTAGAGGATTTGACAATTGACTACGGTGAAGATCCTCTCACTCTCTTTTGTCTCTATCTCTGTCATCCTTCACATGGACCTTCATCGTTTATCTCAGTCATTTCTTTCTATCTCCTTTAAAGTAGTACTGTAGATGCAGTGGACTGACCCAAGTATTTGGAGATGCTCTTATTTCTTAGTGTAGTCAAATGATATTAAAATGATGTTAGTTGTTGTTCAATTTTGTTGCTTTGAAATTATTATTACTACTAGATTTTCTACCCGTGCGTTGCACACGAATTAAAAAAGGAATTAAAGAATTCAATATAGTATATCATAAATGAATCATAGAAGTAAATTAGAAATATTTTACATCTCATTCATTATTGACATGAGCAAAACAAATGAATAATCAATAAGTTTACCACTTTGCCTATAAAACAGAAAATAAATAAATAGTTCATTTATTATTAAATGTTACTTCAGATCAACTCAGTTACCTTCACATTTTTTGTGGTAAAATCCCCTACTATGATAACAACCAAAAGCATTAATTAGTCGTTAAAAATTTAGAATAAAATGGCTAACGATCATCATTAACGAAAGTATGTTCTATCAAAACCAAGAGGATAAGTGAAGAAGAGCAAAAGAAAAACTAATAATCATTCAATAATATAGATGACCCGCTGTAAAAAATGAAAATGAGGGCGTGGTCAACAGAAATAAAAAATAGAAGATAATGGGATATCGCTACGTTTCTTTTTTTTTTTTTTGACATGCGTCAAAGGATGATAAAATAACTATCGATAGTTAGCAATAAAAAATACAAAATCAAATAACGATTGCCAGTACAGTTGTAATTTTTTTTTTTAATCTTTTATGCAAATATTTTAGATTTTTTAATTAGTCAAAAATAGTTGATGCACGTAATGTGCATATTGTTTGAAACAATATTCTAAATTGAAGCTTAGCCTTGCTAAATCAGTAGTAGATAATGTTAACAGACCAAACTTACAATTTTATATATATATTTGCAATTTAAAAGTTGGGGGCAGGAAAAAGGAAACTGTGTAACTTGTTGGGTTAATGGGTCCAGCTTATAATGGGTGGTCCAATAAGATTAGGTTATTTTTGGCCACATTTATATACATATATATATATATTTGTCTTTGAGGAGCAAGTGTGTGGCTGCCGAAACAAACTGAGAGGAAATTGAGAACAGTTATGGCCAAGAGGAAAAAAGGGTAGCCATATTTGTCTTTAGTTGGTTAGAGTGTTTTTAGTGACAGAGAGCAAACTAGAGAGAGTTATTGTACGCGCGGGTTGTGTGGCGTGCTTTGAGTGCTCTAGTTTTGTGCAGGAAGAGAGTAGTAGGACAATGAAAATTTGTGAGTGTAAGGAATTTCTTTATCAATAAAGAGTCACTTCCTGTGGTTGTCGGTGGTTTATCGAATCACGTTAAATTTGTGTTTTCTCTCTTTTGTGCTTGTTTTTGTTATTTGTTTCCACTGCGTTGTTAGTTGAATTGGAACGGGGAAAACTGGTATATTTCCCATCAGTGGTATCAGATACGAGTTAAGGTGGGGGTTGTTTTTCCCCAACAGTGGTATCAAAGCTTAAGGTTCAAACTCCGGGATCAGATCGGCGACGATGGCTGTACCTAAATTTGAGGTGGATTTATTCGATGGCAAAAACAACTTTAATATTTGGCGTAGTACCGTTGAAGATCTTCTCGTGCAGCAAGGACTTTACAAGGCATTGAAGGATAAGAGGCCAGATGACATGAAAGATTCTGATTGGGAAGAGCTGCAGGCGAAGACAGTCAGTACCATTAGATTGGCTCTTGCTCCAGAGTTAAAGTAAAGTATAGTGTTTTGAACGAAAAGTTACCTTCTAAATTATGGAATACATTGGAGGAATTATATACGTCAAAATCCCTAACTAATATTTTGTACTTGAAAAAGCAATTATATGAATTAAAGGTGGAAGAGGGAATGGATGTTAGGGATACACTTGAATAAATTCAATAAGTGTGTTGTAGACTTATTGAATGTTGATGTGAAGATTGAGGATGAAGATAAGGCGATAATATTATTGTCTTCCTTGTCTAAGTCATATGAAACGCTGGTGAGCACACTACTAGTTGGAAAATCTACATTGACAGTGAATGAGGTTTCGACTGCTTTGTTAGAGACAGCCAACATGAAGAGGCCAACTGAAGTTGAAGATAGTAACAGAATTCTTATGGTATCTTATGAGGAAAGCCATAGTAGAGATGAGTCGCGAGGAAGAAATCGTGGTCAAAGGGGTCATTCTCGTTCTCAATCTCGACCAAGGGAGGATGTGGAATGTTATTACTGCCACAAGAAGGGTCACATCAGAAGATATTGTGACGAGTTGAAAAAGCATCGGGAAATGAAAAGAAAGGATAAAGAGTCTTCAGAGAATGAAGATTCTTTGAATATGGTGGAGCATGACTTTTACAGTGATGTTGCATGTGTTGCTAATTATAAGAGTCCACGTAATGCTTGGTTTCTGGATTGTACATGCTTTTATCACATATGCCCAAATAGAGAGTGGTTTGGTGATTATGAACCATGCAGTGAACGTTATGTTTATGGGATTGATGATCATAAGCATAAAGTTAAGGGATCGGGTACTGTGAAAGTAAAGATGTTTGATAGTGTAGTCAGAAGATTGACAGGTGTTCTGCATGTCTCAGGATTGAGGAAAAGTTTGATATCACTGGGACCGCTAGACACATTAAGTTATGGCTATACTGCTCAAGCTGGTGTGATGACTGTAAAGAAGAACTCAGTGGCAATAATGAGAGCTGAGAAAGTTAGTAATTTGTATAAACTAGTAGGGAAGACAGTATCAGGTGAAGCTGCCAGATTGGAGTCGCACTAAGGGGAGTCTTCTACTATTGGCAGAGATTATGGTGGAGCCAAGAAGAGGTCTGTGGCAAATGATATGAATAATGGAGAATGTAGTTCAAAGATGTCAAAGCGAAGGGTCAAATTTGATGAGTCTTTGAATACAGTTCATGTATATTGAATATGATTTGGCTACGGTGGCACCTACCAGTAAAGTGGTGTGAAAGATGGTTGTTGATGATGGGCTGTGATGTGGAAAATTTTGACAGTTGAGGAGCTCAAGTTGAAGCAAAGTGGTTACCAAGCAGAAGCTTGAGTTTTGTGCCAGTTAAGCCGGTGTGCATTTCAAGTGATATACTTGAAGTTTGAGATACTTCCATCGTGGGCTGGAGGTGAAGATTGTTGGGTTAATGGGTCCAACCCATGATGGGTGGCCCAATAAAATTAGGTTATTTTTGGCCATATATATATTTGTCTTTGAGGAGCAAGTGTGTCGCGGCTGAAAACGAATTGAGAGGAAATTGAGAACAGTTACAGCCAAGAGGAAAAAAGGGCAGCCATATTTGTCTTTAGTTGGTTAGAGAGTTTTTAGTGAGAGAAAGCAAGCTAGAGAGAGTTATTGTACGCGCGGGTTGTGCGGCGTGCTTTAAGTGCTCTAGTTTTGTGTAGAAAGAGAGTGGTAGGATAAAGAAAATTTGTGAGTGTAAGGAATTTCTTTATCAATAAAGGGTCTCTTCCTGTGGTTGTTGGTGGTTTACCGAACCACGTTAAATTTGCGTTTTCTCTATTTTGTGCTTGTTTTTGTTATTTGTTTCTGTTGCGTTGTTAATTGAATTGGAACGGGGAAAATGGTATATTTCCCATCATAACTAAACAATGATAAAAGAATGATGTGATTTTCCTGACAAAACTCTGCATACACGGTTGAAAAATACATCATGTAACCCATTAATGGAATACTACATCACCTTGAAATAGTGCTTAAATTATAGAAAGATAAACGCGATAGTTAAAGCTAACTCCAAGATTAGGCAAATTAAATGAAGAGGTAACCAAGAATCGAAGAAGAAATCCTAGCAAAGTAGTAAAGGGCAAATGAAAGTTTTATTCCATTTTTGTTGTGCATAAAAATAGCATCATAATGGCCTATATACTATATTGAAGAGATAAGATGAAGAATTAGAGTGTGTTAAGTAAAGAAAATTCAAAAATTAGAGAAGTTTTAATCATATAAATCAGCTTTGTTTGGATATGAATTAATCATTAGAATTTTTTTTTGTCAAAATTTTTTTATCATGATGTTTAGTTCGAGTGGGAATAAGAATGACCAAAATGAATGCAAATATCGTTATTCATTTATTCATTTGATTTCTATAGTTGATAAATTTTAATTTATGTTTTGAAACTTGTCCTAAGTGACAATTTTCAATTTTTCGTTTATTTTGTCAAGACAAATGAAAAACTACCATGAGTATCTAATATTTTAATAAGTTATTCGTTTATTTTAATATTTTAAGTTATTTAAATATTTATTATTAATTATAAATAATGAGAAATTACAATCAGAATATTGAGAGGGATTCTTAATTATCTAAACTCTTAATGAGATATAGAGTCTAGTAAATATAGTGTTCTAATTCATAATTATCCAAATAATTGATAATAAAATAAATACAAAAAGTAGGTGTGAAACATATTCTTAATTATCCAAATTACAGAAAGTAGGGAAGTAATAAAAAAAGGTAAAAAAATTTAGTCGTATATGTAAATCAGTTTCGAATCGATGAAATTTCCCTCATATAGTGAACACCTAGTGCACAAGTAAGATAAATGCAAAATTGATTGATAAATTTGGAAGTTATTTTGATATTTATTTTTAAATTATAATGAGAAATAGAATCAGAAAAAATGATAAAATGCAGGTATATAGTCCATTAAATATAGAATCCTAGAGGAAGAAAGTTTCTAAAAAATTATGAAAGCTATTTTAATATTTAAGTTATTTAAATATTTATTTTTTAATTATAAATAATGAGAAATTACAATTTGAATAAAACTCTTAATTCTTGAAAAGAATTCTAAATTATCTAAACTCTTAATGAGATATAGAGTCCAGTAAATATAGAGTTTTGATCTTTAATTATCCAAACAATAGTAGATAATAAAATAAATACGGAAAGTATGTGTGAAACATATTCTTAATTATCTAAATTATATAGAGTCCTGATTCTTAATTATCTAAACAATAGATAATAATAAAAATAAATGCCGTAATTAGGTATGAAACAGATTCTTAATTATCCAAATTACAGAAAGTAGGAAAGAAATAAAAAAAGGTAAAAAAAATTATACAACCCAGACAATAGTCAGGAAATTACAACGCCAGAAAACTTCTCTTATTATTAATATATAGATTATTATTAAATTAAATGATCCTCCTTTTTTTTTTTAATAGAACGACTTAAATGATCCTAGTAGTATTTCAATCATTTTATTATTTACCATGTTTTAATCATTAATTAATTAATTAACATTAAAGTTTACTTGGATCAAAAAGTTAGCTTTGGACAACATAATTATTGAGATGGATGCTCAACTGATGGATATCGCTCTTCAAAATGCAACTCTCGATTTGTCTCCATTTGAACTTTATTATTGAAGATTGCCATAAATTATGTAATGAGATTAGGAACATTACCTTCTCTTGTATTCGTAGATCTGCGAATCAAGTAGCTCACCGACTGAGCTATTGGTTCTATGTCAAGTTCTTATGAGTGGGGAGGGAATTATCTCCTACTAATTACCAATGTACTTTTATCATATGCAAGTAATGAATAAGATTTCTATTGTCAAAAAAAAAAAGAAAAAAACATTAAAGTAATTTTCCCCTATATTAATTAATACTTCCACACGAAAAAATTAACAATCGATCTTTTCAAAAAGGATCATTCTGTACATAGAAATTTTATTTTATTTTATTATTACATGATAATAATTTTTTATATAATAATAATTAGTAAATACCGAATGCCTAAATTATTTTTGCAAGAAGAGTCCAATTAACACTATAACTAATTTTATTAGGATTAATGTACTTCTACAGATAAATAAACAGATGTATTTACAGAAAGTGTGTGAAATTATAATTTCACCACACATTGTGCAATAAAAGAAATAGAGAATATATAGAGATAAAGTTATAGTTTTAATTTCCATCTGTAAAATTGTACACCCACGGTACATATAGCATTACTCATTTTATTATTATTTCATTAAAAAAATTAAAAATATATGCATGATATAATAATATGATGATGATGATGAAACATGAATGAATATATAATGAATTTGAATTCGTCTTCGATCAGTTACATGAAATTTCCTTGTCTCCTTATGAAGAATTAAGCACGTAATAACTTTATTATTTATTTATTACCATTGTTTTGAATTTAAATCAAATTTTATTTTCGACAGCAATTAATCATCATAATAATCGGTCCTTCAATTTGTATCAAAAATTACTTTCAAGCGTTTCTACTTTCTTGTACAGGAAGTCCAGAAAAAAATAATATGGCCTCTTCCGCGGCTACCCGGTTTTGAAAAAAAAAAATCCTTTTATAACATTTTGAAAAATTAACCAAAAAAAAAAAAAAAACAGTTTTTCAGTTAGAGGTAGTTAAGTTTTGGGGATCTTTTCTACTATCTTGTAACTACACCCTAACTGAATAGTGCAAACTTCAAGGCAACAGTTCTTAAGTTAATGATGTAGACTCGTCAACTTTTATTCATGAAACGGCTTGGATTGGTATTAGTTTCAAATATTATGTCAAAATCATTCGATCTAATAAGTACCTCGTGTTAGAACTGAGAACTTCTTTGAGGAATTGAGCTGATGAAGTTATAAGGAATTTCTTTATTTAATTTCTGGGGGAAGCCATGTTTAACTTTAGCATTATATAATTATATTCATATCATTATCCCACCATGGCAAAAAAGAAGTTAGAAAAATTCCAATAGACCTTTGGGAAAAACAGATGAAATTTACGAAATATTGAAATTTACAAATTTATTGTCCCCTCCTTTTGTTCCAAAATCTTAACTCACCTTTTGTTCTAAATAAATTTAAAAAAAAAAAAGAAGTTAACAGTCAATAATGTGGATAAAAATAACATCCATGGAGGTGAAGTACCGCAAACTCCGCAAGATTTGTATGTAGTTCATAACAATGCGAAAGGCGAAAAAAACTGTCTAACCCTCGCGAAAAACGACCCACTTCTGATTTTGAAACACTTCATCTTCCTTGACTTTGTTGTTTTACGATGCCTCAAAAACACAAGTTTCTTCAGTTTAAAGAAAGATTTGTTGATATTTTCTGCAACACTTTGCTTCCTACTGAACTTGTAGCTTCTCAAGAACAGTTGCCTCTTCTCCATCTTACTTCTATCAAACATGTGTGTCGAACCCATATTAATTCTCTGTCTTTTTTTATTTTTTGAATAGAGGAAGAGGGATTTGATGTATTTATATATATCGGGCATAAGGGCTAATTAATTTATGAGTTTTGGAAGGAATAGGAATGTTTCGTGTTATTTTTGTTTGTTTACTACTTCTTTTCTTGTTGTAATTTGTCTTGAAAAACTAGGATAATTTTGAATTTCCTCATGTATTAAGGAGACCTGTATTTTTGCATGGATGTCAATGTAAAGGATTTTTGAAAATTAATTAGGGAAAGGACTGTTGAAACTTGAAAAATTATTTTGAATTCATCCTACTTATTCTTAGCCCATGCTAAATATTTTAAAATTGATATATTGATTATGATCCGTTTGATATTCAATTAATTAATATCCTCAATCAAAATCAAAGGACCCCTCGACCCCAAGATCACAATTTTGTGAAAGAGTACTCTTTTTTTTTTTGGGAAAGGAAGTAGCATTCATATCATTCAATCATCAAAGGACCCCTTGAATCAAATCCGAGATAAAACGAGGGATACAGTCATGCCAAAAGTGGTTACAACTACATGTAGTAGCATAGGCGGCAATAGCATGGGCGAGCTGATTTACTCTCTAATTTTTCCCTTTAATTTTTTTACCGTTTTAACTTTTTTCTCATACATTAAACTTGCTGTTGCGGCAACAACAAATACTATAACCAGCCATTATCTCCTGTGTCCTACTCCAGCATTAAAATTCCACTTACACGCTTTCCCACCCCAAATTCAATCAAAACTCGTACTACAAATTTCTCCTCTATACCATCAACTGATCAGCAGATCTAATCTTTGATCGATTATTTTCATCGTTTTCAAGTGTTAGTTACCAGTATTACAGCGGATTGCTTCTCCCGGTAATTTTCCTCCTCGATTTCATCTAGAGGTTAGGCTTGCTGTTTCAATAATGCATTTCTGGTTTTTGGAGTAATTATATGTCGTATAGTTGTTATTTGACAGACCCTTTTCTCAGTTTCGCGTTTTCTGACCAATATTATGTTTTTCTACATTTGCTTTATTTCCGGCTACTTCCTGCCAGTTCGTCGAACAATTTTTTATTTAAAACATTTGTTTGCTCTTTTTTTCCTCAGTTTTTGAGGTAAATTTTCTTTTGAGGTTAGGGTTTTTTTGCCCGTTTTGGGCGATTCGAGGGGAGTTGTACCGTGTATGGTCTACATGTAGCAGCGAAGTTTGCTGCAATCAAGTGTATAAGCCAAGCACTTGATTCCAGGATCTAGACCCTGAGGTTTGCATTTAACTTTTGTTGAATCTTCCATTGTTTGCGCTTTCTTTTTCCGGATCAAGTGATTTCTCAATTGATGATATTTTTAGGCTTTTGGTGAAGGCTTTTTCTGGGTAAAGGATTATAGTCTGCCATGGGACCGATATTCTATATACTGGTTGCTTTGCCTTGCACAATTGGGGCAATTGTGTTGGCAGTTCACCACATTTACATGCATCTCTTGAATTATACCGAACCTATATATCAGAGATACATTGTGCGGATTATCTTTATGGTTCCTGTAAGTATTTAGGATTGATTCTCAATTCACTACATCTGTTCATACTTTGTAAGTATTTGTCATGCTTCGAACTTTATGGGTATCCTTTGTAGTCACTGAACTATTATTTGGATTCTTGAATATTCTTTACTACCTGGTGGAGAAAGAGGAAGTGGTGGGTTGAAAAGTGTTTAGTAAAATTCTACAATAATATTCTATTAAGATTGATTGCTTTTTTGTAAGAAGAAAATTGCAAGGAGCAGATCAACATATGAATGTTTTTGCATAGCATTACTGGAAGGTTATTTCTTAACGAGTTTACGCATATCTACACATCAACCTAGCGTTGAAAGTTTTTATGGAATTAAAGTCTCAATTTCTTGCTGCATTTCTGAAACTTTACTTCATCCTTGAATCTTTGTTGGAAAGTAGATCACGTTGTATGAACAAGTTGATTGAATACTGGTGGATAGGTGTGATTCTCAATTTCTCATTAGTAATAACATTGAACCCATCCTATTTTAGAACCAAATTTGGTAAAACTATTCACATTCACATATCTCATGGCATCATCCTGTCTCCATAAATCTCTCCCACTGTATATCATGCCAGGCGTACAATCATCCTTTTTTGCTAAAACAGTACTGATGATTATTTCTAAAGTAATAGTATCTCAGTTCACTACCTTTCAGGAAATTACCATTACCATTGAAACTTTGCACGCGGTTTACCAATTTCAAAGTGTCATTAATCCTAAAATCAGTTATATTTCACTCAAAAATCAGAAGATGGTTAGTTTGAACAAGATTATAAGCATGTTTGGCTAATCTGAAAAAGTATAAGTTACTACCGAGTAAATTTATGATTACAACTGCACCCATAAAATGAAATTTTTATTTTGAATTTTCCGCAAGCAACCTTTTGAGCTTAACCAAACTAAATTTATGTCACAGCCACACGTTGTTAAAGTTTGATAAAGCATGTTTATTTACAAAGATAATTCTCGTTAAAAGTAGAATTCAGTTATTTTATGTATTTG
This sequence comes from Nyctanthes arbor-tristis, assembly GCA_963692815.1. NCBI lineage: Eukaryota > Viridiplantae > Streptophyta > Magnoliopsida > Lamiales > Oleaceae > Nyctanthes > Nyctanthes arbor-tristis. The sequence continues at coordinate 19,702 of CAVNYN010268598.1, read as the reverse complement.
TTTTGATCTTTATGATCCTTGCTTCTCACAGGTTTATGCGTTAATGTCATTCTTGTCTCTCATCATAAATAAGGGCGCAATATACTGCAATTCAATAAGAGAAGTGTAAGTATGCTACATTGATGAAATATTGAATTTTCTCTGGAACAGACTGAAAATAAGATTAGTCAATTGCTTGTTTTGTCCCTTTTCATGTTTATGTAAAAATAATTGTTGTCGGGGACATTTGTTTTATCTTTTACTCTTCTTGGATGCCGGGTGTACCTCTTGAACGCCCTTGTCGTTCCTTCTTGCTACCTTGGCCATTTTACTTTCAAAAAATCAAATGATGGCAAGAACCCTCGTTTTCTAGAGTCTGTGTAGAGTTGGATGGAAGAGCCATGTTTTTCTAAGAGCTTGTTTGATTCTCATTATTTAGTCAAATTATAATTTTACTTACCATTGATTTGACATTTAATTTGACAACTGCTTAATTACAACCACATATTTCACACTTTTTTACATTTCCAATAGACATTCTATATCTCTCCTCATTATAATTCCCTCACATTTGGACAAATAATGAGAATCAAACAAGCTCTAAATGTGGATTAATGTTTTGGATCTGTTTTTCTTTTCTTTCTTTTTTCTTTTTTTTTTTTTTTTGGGTGGCACACAAATGATTAGAGCCTTCTGCCATCTCTTTATCACATCATAATAGTCTAAATTTTGCTTAATGTGTGCATAGATTCTAACGGTCGGTGTTTTTCTTGTACAATGCTTGTTTACAATTTACTAAAAATTTAGTGAGGTTATGATCTTTTTTATTTTTAAAAAAAGGGAGAGAGAGAGAGAGAGAGAGAAATTCTAACAATTGTTCAAATTTGTTGATTACCAAGTAGAGTGACCATGCAAATCAACATTTCCCATGTATGATATCTCGAAGGTCTTTTTGACGAAGGATAAACTTTTCAGATTGTGTTTATTGATGTATCACTATGAACTTTTTGTGAGTAGATTGCTTCTATGCATTTTCCATATTTCTTGAAAATAGTTATATTTTCAAAGACCTTTGGCTTTAATTGTATGAAGTATTTCAGCAATATTTCTTTAGTGGGCAATATGGTTTACCCTTTTAAGAGTCTTAAAGATTAATGAACAGTTTTGACAATCATCAGTGGCTTGTCCCCACTTTTCCTAGAATACTCAGCTGGAGTGTGGTGTGGCCTATTTCACCCACCAGATCATTTTACATCCAAAAATAAGACTGTTACTCTAGTGAAGTACAATCATTTATTGGCATTGAACTAGCTTTTTGTAGTGTATTCTCTCAGATGGCACATAAGCTTTTGCATTTTGTTCTTAATAGCTTGCTCTTTTTGTGATTTTACTGAACTTGATGGTTATAATCTTTTCCCCTTCTTTTGCCAGATATGAAGCTTGGGTCATTTATAACTTTCTGTCATTATGCTTAGATTGGGTAGGTGGCCCTGGTGCTGTGGTGTTAAGTTTGACTGGCAAAGTTCTAAAACCAAATTGGTGGTCAATGACATGTTGCCTCCCTCCGGTTCCATTGGATGGGTAAGATCTCTTCAGTCAATCAAATTACTTGGTTTATGCGATTCATATTTCATAGATACATTTTTTACTCTTCTTCTGTTTACTTGGCAAATTGAATACACTAGGTCTTGTGAATGTGGCATATTCTTCTAGTCTGTGCTGTTGATTGTAGTATGAGTGCTTGGAAATGTGCCATAATTTTACATTAGCAGTCTTGAACAGTTTAACAGCTTATAGTCACTTTCTTGCTGGAAACAAAATCAGTTATGTCTGTTAAATGTTGGCTACATCACGTTTACACTGCATGATTTGTGCTATTAGGTAAACAAACTTACTTTTCTATATGAGTAGTTCAACGTGATTTACGATACCCATAATGTTGTATAACTTCAGTATACCCAGCATCTGACATTGTTTTGTAGTAGATAACTCTGAATGTATTCTTTTTTTGCTGCGCAATGGGTTCTGAGGTTTGAAATTGTTTGGAGGGTTTCTTATTATAAGATTCTTTATTTCGTGTATGACCATTGCATTCCTTTTGTTAGTTTTGGTGAACATAATTTCTCATACAGTTGTTTAAGATATACAGGCGCTTTATACGAAGGTGTAAGCAAGGCTGCTTGCAGTTTGTGATCCTTAAGCCTATGCTAGTTGCAGTTACGTTTATACTTTATGCAAAACGGAAATATGAAGATGGAAACTTCAGTCCGAGGCAATCCTACCTCTATCTCACCATTATTTATACAATCTCGTATTCAGTTGCACTTTATGCCCTGGCCTTATTTTACGTGGCCTGTCGAGATCTGCTTCAGCCATTCAATCCAGTTCCAAAGTTCATCATTATCAAATCAGTTGTATTTCTTACTTACTGGCAGGTAGGATACTATCAAATATTAAGATATGGAAATAATTAAATGTAGAGATTGTTTATTCTATTGCCAATCTTGTGTTGGTGAATTTCTTACTACTTGCTGGGATGATCTTGTACAAAATATTGTCTGTTCTATTTTTCAGGCTTCCAGGAGTTTAATTTGCCATTTCTTGGTTTTAAAACTGAGTTACTACGGTCTGCATTTTCATTTGGTTGAGGTTTATAAAATACAATGAAATGTGCTTTTCAGCATTAACCTTTTCTTCTTGAACGAGATGTTGCCCACTAATGGACTTGACCACTTGATTGGAAAAAAGACTGTTCTTTTTGTTTTTGGCCTGATGTTACTGGATTCAAGCTTATAAATTTAAACCTATTCTTTTTGAAGAATACATTAATCATTCGTGGTTGTGAGCTATTGGCGCTTTTCCCTTCTTCAAATAGCAAGATTACCTTTAATGTTGCTTGTCCTCACTTTGTGGGTCTTGATTGAGATTTGACATTTGCTCAGTACTTTCCCACTGTTTGAGAGTTTTGTTTGCTAGAGCTTTACCCTGAGACCTTGTTACTATTCTCAATTATTATGAAACCAATACAAGCACAAAAGTTTGGGTACTAACACTATTATCTGCCTATAACATAACTGAAAAAAATGAAAAAATACTTTCTGAGAATGATTAGTTACTGTTTGAACTCTTTTCATGAATTATTCCTCTGTTTACAGGGTGTATTGGTGTTTCTTGCTGCAAAGTCTGGACATATAAAAGATACAAAGGAAGCTGCTAACTTTCAAAGTTTTATAATTTGTGTTGAGATGCTCATTGCGGCGGTTGGTCATCTGTATGCATTTCCATACAAGGAGTATGCCGGTGCAAATATTGGTGCTTCTCGTGGATTTACTGCAAGCCTCGCACATGCTCTAAAATTAAATGACTTCTACCATGATACTGTGCATCAGGTGAAAATTTCTGGTCAAGCATATTGCATAATTCTCAATAACTGTAGACACCCACATTAAGAAGCTAAAAATCCCATTTTTTAACTCTCTCTCTCTCTCTCTCTCTCTCCACACACACACACACACACACATTCATATTTATCTGAATAGTCTCTTTTTACGTTTTACAGTTTGCACCAACCTACCATGATTATGTTCTTTACAACCATAATGATGGTGACGAGGGAATAAGGAAATACAGGGCTCGAACCTTTGTACCAACTGGCCAAGAAATGGATGCGGTTAGACGGAACAAACTCACTCTTGGTAACAAATCTGATGACATACAGTTGTCCAGCGTATCATTTCCAGCTGGTAGCAATCAGAATCCTGCAACGGGGCACAATTTTGTGAAATCAGAGACCGTTGACATGTCATTGCTCATGGATGCGTCGAATAATCTCTCTGTGCCTTATGATCTTTCCCTCATTGACATAGACATGTCTAATCCCTGGGCAAATGTACCTCCAGTAAACCAAGGTGGGGGAAGGTGACGAAGAAATTGGTGACTGAGAATTCGAAATCTCGTGGTGACCTTTCTACACTACGCTTGAGATATCATATCAGCTTGATGATTTTAGACTTGGTATAGGGATGCCTTTTTTTCTTTTTCCTTTTTTTTTTTTTAATTTTCTGTTAAGAGAGTTGTAGGATGTCAGAATTGTGCATATAGGCAAACATTTCTTTACATATTCGTGCTATTCTTGTAATCGCGTTAAGCATCTGTTGATTTTGTATACCATTTTGTATATAAAAAGTAAAAACTTGTTTCTGGATGAAGCAATTTGTGCAGTCCTGTGTTGGGGCTATTTCTAAATGAATTAATGAAAATTGTAACGGACTCTCTTATTGGTGAGTGTTAGTTGTTGGGCTTGCAAAGCTCGTTTGCAAGTCAGAGGATGGCGCCATAACGAGACTAAGAACATGTTCTCTTCATATTGTACTTCTTGATTTTTAGATTTGAATTCACTTTTAATTTTGCATATTTCGAGTGTAATTTAAGAAAAAAGTTGATTTGTTTTTCTTGTTTGATACATATATATATATATATATATATATTCTGCTGCCAGCATTGGAGAGAATTAGCCGGTGGTAGCAGACTCGTTTAAGGCTCTGCAGTCGCAGCGCCACCACTGGTGCTGCAGTCGCAACGCCATAAACCCTGCAGTCGCAACGTCATAAACCCTCAAATATCTGCGGTGACTCCAGTGATTTGGTGTGCCTCCATGGGCTGAGGCGCTGCAATAGTTCAGTGTTCTTTTTTGAGGTCTTCAGTTTTCACTTCTATTCTACTTGAAGAAGATGGTGGAAAGAGCCCAGAAATGGTTGTGGATGGAATGATGAAGATGGCGTCGGATATGTTGATTGGTCTTGATGAAGAAGATGGTGATACATTATTCAAGGTACAAAAGTGGATATTTTTGAAAAATGACACAAAAAAGAGATCACATCTTTTGGGCAATTTCCTCATTGAAAATATACATACTATTACTGTTTTAGTGAATCTGACAGTAACGAGGGGCAATGAGGGAGAGATACAATTGAATCAATGCTTGTTTGATTCAAATTATGGATATGAACTATAATGACGAAATTATGATGTAGATATTATTTTTCAAGGCAAAAGCCAATCTAAATTCCGATCTCTTGAAAAGGCATAACTTTGTTCTTTGCTTGATCACTTCAAGTTTCTCCTCTATACTTTCCCTTCACTCCAAAAATATTCTTTGCCTAAGCTTCTCCATGCATATGCTGTTCATGTTCAATCGTCCTCTTCGATATTATATAATTAAGTGCTCATGGCCTCCCAAACTCAAGGTTAATGTTGATTATATTACATCACTGTTAGTGCTCAAAATCCCTCGTTCGGAAAATGGCTGAGGGTGAAGGCAACTCGTTCGAGTATACTTCAACCTGGGTAGTTGCTGTGGTCTGTTTTATCATCGTCTTCATATCGCTTTGTGCAGAGCGCGCTCTTCATAATCTTGGAAAGGTATTCTACTTGTATATATTGCATTTGAAATCATAACTTTGTACAGGTTAATATGTCTTATCTGTGACCACATAAGCTCTAGTTCAGATTGTCATTCACGAGATGTGGTCGAGAGTACACTAGAAATCTCTCTTTATAATACTAAATGAAACGGCGTATTTTTTTCATTCTCTACATTGCTATGTAAACATGGTTCTTTTATCATTGTTATTTTCAGTGTTTCCTGCGTAAGAACCAAGATGCATTATATGAAGCTTTACAAAAGCTTAAAGAAGGTTTGTTCCTTACTTTTTGTCTTCTGATAATCAGTTTCTTTCTGCTCAGGTTTTTAATCAACTGTTATGAAATTTTGATATTTATTCTTCAAATTTATTTATTTTGCAGAATTGATCTTTTGGGGTTTATCTCCCTACTTCTAACTGTCTTTCAAGGCCTAATAAGTGATGTCTGCATTCCTGCTAATCTTTCAAAGATTATGCTTCCATGTAAGCCCGAAACTGCCCCCTCGACTGGAGAGCATCTGATTGTAAACCAAGGAAGGAGGCTTTTAGATGAAGCTGCTAGTGCACAGCACTGCAAATCGGTAAGCTCTTACACTAATTCTGTACGAATCTCTTGAAACAATCCTACAAGGACTAGACGAAACGTCCCCCTTGTACTCCAATTTTTGTCACAAACAAAGAGGGTTAAATGATAAATGATAAATGCCAAGCAACAAGCTTAATATCTATGCGCATATGTTGAAGTCTTTATTCAATTTTGACAGGGGAAGGTCCCATTTCTATCTTTAGAAGCTTTGCATCAGCTTCACATATTCATATTTGTCTTGGCTGTAGTTTACGTGGTCTTCTGTGCAACGACATTATTTCTTGGAAGCGCCAAGGTACTACTATATATATCTACCCCTTCAATTCACTATTTTCCTATTGGAGTAGAACAAATAATTATAAGCAAGATTTAACTATCACCAAATGTACTACACGATTGCCAAATCGCAGATTACTCGAATCTTTCTTGAATTCGGGCAGCAACTTGGACTGTTTGATTACTTGCTTTTTTGCTGGTTTCCTAAATCATCAAAATGAATACAGGTAAGGGAGTGGAGGCACTGGGAGCATCAAATTAGAGATGAAATAACAAAACCACACCACCATGGTAACTAATTAATTCTTCATGTATTTTTCTCTGTCTGCTTCCTCTTCTTTGTTTTCTTTTTCTTTTTCCTTGGAACTCATGAATCGATTTCCCGGTTTTTAGGCCACCGCGGCCACCATTTTAAAGAATTCATGGAACGTACTGGCAACTATTGGAGAAAATTTTGTGTTGTGAGTTGGATGGTAAGTTCCCACCAGCATCTTTGTGTTGTGCTCTGACGACCAGCATCTCATGGAATAGCAATTTCAATTGCTGGTGCAGGCAGCATTCTTCAAACAGTTTTACGGCTCAGTTACTAAGTCGGACTATATTGCATTGAGATCTGGATTCATAAAGGTAAAGTTCATACCATTATTGTTCATTGGAAGTGTTTCTACTTTCTACAGTGGTTATACATTTTTCCGCTTGTTACAGGAACACTGCCCTGGAAATCCTAAATATGACTTCCACAAGTACATGATGCGGACACTGGAGGACGATTTCAAGAAAATCATCGGTATAAGGTGAAACCCCGAGCCTTATTTGAACTATAATCCGTGATTTGGTTTCTTAGTTTAGGCTAATGATATCAGTAACTAATCTTGAACAGCTGGTTCTTGTGGCTCTTTGTTGTCATCTTTCTGCTGATCAACATTGCAGGTACTCATTGAAGATCCATGACCTTTACTTTATTAATCTTTAGCCAACCGCTAACTTTTCTCAATGCACGTTGAATTTGCAGGATGGCACTCATATTTCTGGCTATCATTTTTACCTTTAGTTGTAAGTTAAACAACTTCACTTATTTGTTTTCCCTTGATAAATAGCATTATTCATACTTAAACGAGTTCAAGTTGATGTGAGTCGAGTGCCAAGTGCTATTTAACCATGCGGAAATTGCAGCTTCTACTTATTGTGGGTGCTAAATTAGAGCACATAATTACCCAACTAGCACAGGAAGCCACGGAGAGAACTTCAGCAGACCCTGAAAACACAACAGTTGTTAAGCCTTCTGATGAATTATTCTGGTTCAAGAAACCCGTTCTCGTTCTTTACTTGATTCACTTCATTTTGTTCCAAAATTCGTTCGAGGTCGCATTCTTCTTCTGGATTATGGTAAGCGGTTTTTTCGAGTCGAGTAATAATCAAATTATGGTAAGAACCTTTCATAAAGTAAATTAAATGTTAAAATCTGCTCTTTGCTAGTGCACATATGGGTTCAAATCATGCATAATGGAAGAACTGGGCTTTGTCATTCCAAGACTTATTGTTGGGTAATCACTTGTAACTTTAAAAAAAGTAAATGGATTTCTCTACTTTTTTTTCTCCATTAATTAAGTCACTAAATTATAAGTAAATTGCAGGATATTGGTTTTGGTACTTTGCAGTTACAGCACATTACCTTTATATACACTGGTTACACAGGTAATTAAACTTAGTTACGTGTATCAAAATATTTGGTTATTTTTGTCGAGTGTTGTTCGGTTCCACCTTATTTTCGAACCTATTTTTGGTCGTGCAATGCAGATGGGTAGCATGTTCAAGAAATCAGTTTTTGAGGAGTCGACTCAGGAACTTATAACCGGCTGGTACCACCATACACTCAACAGAAGACGTAAGACTCATACAAATAAAATGGAGACCGAATTGGCTCAAGGCTCAACTTCGCTTGTTGAACAACCAGTTGCTGGGGAAATCAGTGCATCAATGGTGGAGTTTTCCCCTCTAGACATATCTCATATGCCATCTTCTTCATTGTAAATTAGCTTCTTTCGACATTTATAAATTGCTTCTCAAAATATTTTTCATTCGCTCTTACAAAATGTTATGTTAAATTAATGTAAGCACAAAAATCATGGCATGTCACCTAATTTTGTTCAACCACCCCGCCCACTTCCGATGTGACGCACAGATGGTAGGACGTGGTGCACACAGGGCAGCCATATTTGTTGGCAATGTGTTGCCACGTCAAAAACGGGCAGTGTAACCCACTCATAGTAAGTGGGTGAACCGGACTGGCATGTCAACACATAGATTTTTATTAAGTAGCAAGATGTCACAATAAAAGGCAATGTGACAATACTGGGACCATCGTATAATATTTGGGATTGTAATGAAAGTGGTTGTTAGTTGAAGATTTGACGAAATAAATAGGTATAAGAGTTTTACAAAGTTTATTATGTATAAAAATAGGTTTTATCAATTTAAATTACAATAATTTTGCCCCCAATATGCTTATTTATAGTATTAATTAATTTGGACCCATTTAAAATAATAGAATTTAATCTAAATATTATATGATATATATATATATATATATTTATTTATTACAAGGGAAAACACTGAATCATTCTTTACGTTACATGGTCTCAAGTTTTGAATTTAAATCCTCATTCATCTTCCTCCAAGGATCACACTGCAATTTTCCCAGTAATAATAACAACATTAATAAGAACAGTAACAATAATAATTATTGTTATAATAAATCATAGTTTGTTGGCACTTACTTAATGACACTAACCGGCTAATGTGAGTGCATACGGCATGCATACATGCAACCATATTAGATGGTGTATCATAACGAACACTCATCATAATCATAAGTATTAAAAAAAATAAATTTAATAATAAAATAATAAATAAATAAAAATAGTAGTGAATTTTGTTTGTGTTTTTTACTTTGTTCTAAATTAGTAAATAATAAATGAGCAGTTGCAAAAAAGAAGTAAATAATAAATGAGTAAAAATGAACGTTGGATACATGTACCCTTTCAAACTTAATAAATATTTTTTTCATTCACTAATATAGTACAGGTATACAGCAAATCAATATAAGCACAAAATAGATTGCAAAAAAAAAAAAAATATATATATATATATATATATATATAAGCACAAAATTCATGGCACATTATCACCATGTCACCATTAAGGCGATGTTACTATAGCGTGAGGCCTCGCACAATTTGGGAGTGCTTTAATTAATATAAAGTGGAAGATAGTCGAGCATTTCACTAAATATTTGAAAAGCAATAAATAAAAACAATTACTATCCTTACGAAATTTGTGAATAAAAAGTAGGTTTGACCAGAGTAAATTTAAGTTTATTTATGTAAATAATAAAAATAATAATAATCTAAGTAATAAGAGACATAATACACAAAAAGATAGTATTGTATTATCTGTTACGATACATATTCTCGGGTTTAAGGTTTCGAGAATCGGTATCGATGCTCTAAGAATTGCACTCCAAAATTTCCAGAATATATAGCCCTAAAACGATTGAAAACCAATAGCGAAGATGTGAATGGTACTTTTTTTTTCCCTTTTTTGATATATATATGGGGGATATAGGGGAGGGAAATCCAGGGAGAGACATGTGTAATTCAAACTTCAGACATCTTACTTGAAATACAGACATTTACTTGAAATGCAAACATATTAATCATTAGCAAAATTCGAACCATAAATGATATTTATTGATTCAAAAGAATATTTGTGGAAAAATAAGTTGATCAAATTTTATTATATATATATTTTTTGAACAGCAAATTTTATTATATTTTAAAATTATGTTAAAATCTTTTTATTTTTGGTGTAAAAAAAAAACTTTTATTTTTCATTTTCTTTTTATGTTTGAATTTATTACAGCACCCACTGGCGAGGCAAGGCAAGGCACGACGTTTTTCCATCTCTCTCTCTATCACTCTTTCTCACTCATCCATAGTGACTCTCTGCCTGGCTTTTTTAATATTCCAGTTTCTTTTTCGCCCATACACATCAATTTTCAGTTTTTTTCCCCATTTTTCAAATTGTTGAAATTAACAGGGAGTTGTCCTGAGGAAGAAACCCTAGCCACTGCACAAAACCCTAATTTAAATTTTTCTCTGTTCAATTTTTGCTGGAGAAATACTTGTGGGGGGGGGGGGTTTGTGTGTTTGTCGGTCAAATAGCAGAACAAAGCTGGAAATTCGTCAATGGAAGGAACTCCGCATCCGATACCGAAAACTGTGGAGGAGGTCTTCATCGATTTCAAAGGCCGTCGAGCTGGCCTCATCAAGGCCCTCACTAACGGTATCTCTTTTACTCTTTTTCCCCCTTGTGGATGCCTTAATTTTGCATATTTATTTATTTAGAATGTATCTGTTGTGTGGAATTTCAGTACATGTGTGTTCTTCTCTCTTCCGGCGTGTGTTAAAATTTTATACTTACAGAAAGCAGGGTACTTGAATTTGGGTTTTTGGATTGTTCTGACCAGTAACTCACCCTTTTTTTGTGGGAATAATGCAGATGTGGAGAAATTCTATCAGCAATGCGATCCTGGTAAGGTTTCTTGACAAATGATGCTGTACTTTGACTGCCATTGTTCTTTCACGTGGGCGAATGTCTTTTCATGGGTATATTTGTGTGGGGTTTTGGAACATTAGTTCCTCTGTTAAATTGCTAAGACATTGAAATATAAATTTGTTTTATTCATTTAATTGGAAATCTTTTGGACGTCATTGCTCTTTTAGTTATAGAGTTTATGAGAGTGGACGCTTAAGCCATGTGTGTTGACTGGAGACAAATGTGATCCCCTGTTCAATCTGATCTGTTTTGGAAGGCAGTTCACATCTTCTTGTTTGCGGAATGTTTTATGATGCATTATATTACTAATAATTAATTATTTGGGCACTAGCCAGTTCCTTTTTTTGAGGAAAGGACTATAGCTAAGTACAAGTTGAAATAATGGGAAAATGCAACTGAAGTGATGGGAATTTCTGTTTTCTCTAGTTGAAGTAGATTCTGCAGTGGTACTCTCTTCATTTTGTTGGAGATCAGTTGTCATTATGTTGGGGCAGAATCAGTTTTTCTTGCACCTGGTTCTTTTGTTAGATTAGATTAAAATTATTTCTTTTTGTCTTGCCATCAATGCCAATTGGATGTGTTGTCAATTTTACTGACTTTTCATGTTTGTTCCTGATTGATATTATTGTGTTTTCTAAAAACAAATCTCAAGATTCATGATCAATAGATCTTAAGTGGTTGCACATTTCGAGTTTACTCATATCATTTTGAGTTGGACTTTATTGAAATATTCGTGTGGTGCAGCAAATTCAGATTGTATGATTTGTTTGCTCTTTGATGATATTGGTGTATACAGAAAGGGAGAATCTGTGTCTCTATGGATTTCCGAATGAGACATGGGAAGTCAACTTGCCCGCGGAGGAGGTGCCTCCTGAACTTCCTGAGCCAGCACTTGGAATAAACTTTGCTAGGGATGGAATGCAAGAAAAGGATTGGTTATCACTTGTTGCAGTTCACAGCGACTCATGGCTCCTTTCTGTTGCATTTTACTTTGGTTCACGTTTTGGATTTGGGAAGAGTGAAAGGTAATTGTACTTTTGAATTCAAATCTTGGCCTATTTGTGAGGAATATCAGAAATGTTGGTAATGGTAAAAATTTCTCTTGCTCTGAGTATCATTTTTTTTTTTTTTGGACGGGGTTATTAAACCTAGAAGTTGTGCTTGGTACCATTGCTTTTTTTCTCTTAGATAATACGTGGTTTACTTCTTGCTCAAATATTTTCTACTATAAGCTGTATTTATTTTTTATACCGTATGGCTACCTTAATGCAAATAGTACTTGAAGGTTGTTTGAAGCACAGATAAAGTTTTTCTGTTACAAAAACTGGTAATAGATGCAGATTACCTTAACAAGTGAGCAAAATTTAATTTTTTTTCCTTTTTGCATATTGAACTTATTCTTACTGGTATGGAGCACTTAAATAGTTGTTTCAAAGAACAAATAAAGCCCTTTTGGCCACAAAATACGGGTGAAACAGATGCAAGTTTTCTTTCCCAAAGATTTTCCTCTTTTATAATAACCTTGTTTTTAGCATTAAGAGAACTTAATCTTTTTTTTTTAGTTTACTTCCTTGTTTAGTGTTCTACCATTAGGCTAAGACAAACTCTATATACAGTGGGTTATTATAATTGTTATAGATAGACTTTTTATTATGAATTAAACCTATTTCTCTCCCTTGATTTCCTTTATTTGTATCTTCATTTCCTCGTCCTGCTTTTCAATATTATTGTTCATATTATGTTCAGCATTAATTATACATTGTGATTATGATTCTATTCTTGTGTTGCGACTTTGCAAGCTTTCTTGTTTGGCTTTCTTGTACAAGTTACCAGCAACCACATGATGGAGGCATTAAGATGATTTAGCTCAATGCTTACGTTATTTCTGGTCAGGGTTTTGAACTCCAATGGTTTTATGAAATCAACACTATAATTTTAATTCTATTGATCAACAACCTGGTGTGTCATTCAGTGCTTACGCATACAATGCAAGCTGTAAAAGTGGTTGCTTCCATATTTTTGACTTTATCTTCTAGACATGTCCTTGCTGCTTCTATCCTATGGATTGGATATCATTAATTTGAAATGCATAAATAGATTTTGTAACTTAAATGGTTAATCTGCTTTGAGTTCCACTTGACAACCTCTGATAATGTCATATATGAGAAAATGAAGACTTAAAAATGATTAGAATTCTATTCAATCTACTCACAGTTGTCCTCCCTGCAAAATAGTGTAAGTATATGGTTAAAGTGTGCTTTGCGTTTTAAGTATCTTCTTGTCCAAGGATATGCATTAACGTAGTGAAGTATTTATCTTATTTTTATGAGAATTTGTGTTAATTAATTACACTTAAATGTGATGATGATGTGGTTTTGTTTGAGAATTCAGATTAACCTGTTATGACACTGGCTCTCTTGGTTTTCTTTTATAATAACAATCTTAACAATCACATATATTTTTATTTGATTAGCCATTTTTTCAAGGCTAATGTATTTTCTTCTATTATTGCAAAAGTTCATGTTTGCACAGTTGACAAGTTGACCTACACTGAAAAATTTATTCGTATTCTCCGGAAATTGGTTTTTGCAGGAAAAGGCTTTTTCAGATGATTAATGATCTCCCTACTGTATTTGAAGTTGTGACGGGAGCTGCTAAGCACGCAAAGGATCAAGCAGCTGCTCAGAGTAACAATGGCAAGAACAAACCCAGTGGGAGAATGGTAAGTACTGTTCTATATTCTCTAATCTTTTTAACTTCCGGGTCAATTTTGGTGCCCTTATGCATCATCTATTTTTGCATTTGTCTGCAACCTCGCGAAACCCAGCCCAAGGCAGCAAAAATGCCTGCACCAAAAGACGAAGATGACAGTGGGGAGGAGGAAGTAGATGATGATGAGCAGGTAGCAACCCTATGTGGAGCTTGTGGTGACAACTATGGAAATGATGAATTCTGGATTTGTTGTGATATCTGTGAGAGATGGTTCCATGGGAAGTGCGTGAAGATCACACCTGCGAAAGCTGAGCATATTAAGCAGTACAAATGCCCAAGTTGCAGCAGCAAGAGGGCCAGAGTTTAATCTCTCATTTGGAAATTGAATGTCAACTTCAGTCAAGTTGGGAATTAGAAGTATGGAACTTAGGTGTAAACATTTCAAAGTTAAAAATGTTCAAGCCGCGGCTCATGTTAATAGGACCTTGGTTTTATGAACTTTTTCAGCAGTCCTCTTTTTTCTTCCAATATGCTTCTGAACTGCATTTTAGGAACTTTTGTGGAAAAGAACAGTGCTTCTTTTTTTTTTTTCCTTCTCTTTTTTCCTGAGTTTGATGCTGGAAAGACTTCACTTCATTCTCATATTTTTATTTGTTCCAGCATTTAAAGTTAATGAAAGACTCTTCGTCTTACCAGTAGTCTTTACAAGAATATAAAGTTGTCCCTCTCTCTTTCATTAACGCCCTAACTCTCTCAACGTCTTTCGACTTACCTGAGGATGCGTATATGTTAGAGAACAAAACATGGTTCCCTGAATTTTCAGGTTCAAGCTCAAAAAGCTTGTTTGCAGCGAACTCTCCAAGCTCGAGTCCCTTGTGAATTCGACTCGCATTTAGAAGGGATCCATACATTAGCATTCTGCTGATACCTTTTTTTTTTTTGCTTCGTTTAGTTTACCAACTCGACCTTACAAATCAACCGTGCATGATATAGCAAGATTGTGATTTTCAGAAAGTGGTTTCATGAGAAGTGAAAACAAGCCCGCCTTCCATGTGAAGAAGGGTAAAAACGATTTCATAATTGTTTGTCTTTATTTTGATGATATGATTTATGCAAGCTCTTCAAATTTGCTCGTAACTGAGTTTAAAACATTGGATATGGGTTGGTTGCATTATTTTTTAGAGCTTGAAGTTTAGCAAGTTGAAGAAGAGACTTTTAGTTCTCAACAAAGATATGCTAAAGATCCTAGTAAATTGGGCATGTTCCCACGCTGGTTACCCTTTTGTACTCTGTTTTCTCTGTAATTAAAATGCTTTTTTCCTTTAAAAAATTAAATATATATATATATGAGTAATGTTATTTAGCACTACTGGTACTTAGCACCATATCAAGGAGGCATTAAATGATAAGTTGAATTAAATGGGTAATTAATGTATTCATTTGATTTCACTTATCATTCAATGTCAAATTGGATGCCACCTAGACTGGTGCCAAGCACCACTGGTGCTACATAACATTATATATATATATATATATAAAGAAAAAACAACTTTGTTCTAAAAATGTCGTTATATTGACACCACATTTTTTTACTAACCACACCACATTTTAATTATAATCATCTTCTTTTATATTTTTAATTCTTTACACTTACATTGTTAACTTATTTTTTCTTCACATTTTTATTTTTAACATCTTATTATCATAAAATCTTGTATCAAATTATATCTTGATTCCAAAATTTTCATTGCGAGAATTGTTTAAAATTTTAAATAAAAAAATGTAATATCTAATTATACATAGCTACATATTTTCATATGATTTTAAAGTACCAAAATCAAAATTTTTAAAATATATTCAATCATTAAGAAAATGAGATGCTAACTAGTAAAAAAATCAAGGAAAAATGTAGCAAAAACTATTAGGGGATCTATACTATAAGAAACAAAGATTATGAATGTTCACATTAATAAAAATATGGTGTGTTTAGTAAAATATGCTGTGTAGATATAATTAGCTGTTCAAAAATAGCAAAGAAGTGAGTAAAAAGGACGTTTGGCAGGTGTATCCTTTCAAACTTAATACTCCCAGATTCTTCCCAGAAAGATAGTCCAATAGCTATTTTGATATAGATTAAGAAACGATATCTAATATAGTTGAAATATTAAATTATTTTTCCTATTTACTCTTATGTCCCATTAATTATTTGAGATATTTTCAATACGTATCAATAATTAATAATTAGTAAGAGGTACATATGGAAATTAAACATTAAATACATATTCAATATGGTAAATGAATTATCTTTTTAAGACGGATGAAAATAAAATAGTAGACTATCTTTTAGAACAGAGGTAATAAATATTTTTCCTTCACTAAATATATAGTAAGTATGTATATAGCAAATCAATATAAGTACAAAATTCATGGCACATTAACACCGTGTCACCATTAAGGCAATGCTGCTGCCTGCTGTAGTATGAGGTGTACAATTTGGGAGTGCTTTATTATTAATTAATAATTACAGCATATAATTGTGCTTTATGATTAATTATTATATATATATATATATAAAAACAATAAATAAGTAACAATTACGAGTCTTATGAAATTTATTAATAAAAAAGAAAGTTTGCCCAAAGTAAATTTCGGTTTATTTAAGTAAATAATCCGAGTTGTGCTATTTGAACAAAAATACATTCAAAAATTCTAACAAGACTGACATGTGACACAATCTTATTTTTAATACATCACATCACTTTTACATCAACAATAATCACTTATGACACTTGTCTATTTTCTCATCTTTTTTGTCTATTCTTTTGTTCGATTAGAATTTTTCAAATAATAATGATAATGATGACACTAATACAAATAGTCTACCAGACATAATACATAAAAATATTGAATGATCTTTTACATTATATGTTCTCAGGTTTAGGATCTAGAGAATTTGTAGTAATGTCTAAGAATTGCACTCCAAATTTGGAGAATATGACCCCAAAATGATTGAAAACCAATAGTGAAGACGTGAATGGAGCTTGTAGATTGAAAATAATATTTGTAGAAAAAATGAAAAATAACTTGATCATTTTTATTATATTTTAAAATGATGTTAAAATCTTTTTTATTTTTTTTACTTGGGGTTAATTTCACATCCTTTTCCTTTTTTTTTTTAATTTTTTCATTATTTTTAATATTTTTAACAATTTGTTTGGCATAGTTTATTTTTTCCATTTATAAATTCAGCTATTATAATTTGACTGTTGATTTGACGACTACTCAATAATCACCACACATTTCAAATTTTAATTAAGGACCTGTTTGGTTATATTTATAAAATCAATTTATAAAGGAAATTTATAATGAGTGAAAATGAGTGGTGGAGATTTAATTGAAATTTGAAATGTGTAGTGATTGTTGAGTATCTGCCAAATCAACAGTCAAATCATAGTAGATAAATTTATAAATTGCAAAAATAAAGAGTCCCAAACAAGCCCTAAATCTCCACCACTTATTTTCACTCATTATAAATTTCCTTTATAAATTAACTTTATAAATTTAACCAAACAGGATCTAAATCTTTGCTCTTAAAATTTAAAAGTTAAGGAGTATAACAATAATTTTATTGAAAAGTAAACGGTAATATTGACGAAATCCGTCAAAAAAGACTTATCATGAGAATTTATGAAAAGTTGTGGGCTCAGGATGTCGAAAAAAAATTAGAGACTCAGTCGATTCTTAATTCAAAGTTTGTATACGATTTGTGATTTTTTTATTATTATTTTTTTGTGAGAAGGACGATTTGCGAAATGAACCCTTCTACTTATTTATTTTTAATTATTTTTGAATTTATTATTACAGCACCCACTGGCAAGGCAAAGCAAAGCACGACGTTTTCCTTGTTTACATCTCCCTCTATCACTCTTTCTCACTCATCCATATTTACTCTCTGCCTGCCTTTTTCTCAGATTCCAATTTCTCTCTCGCCCTTCAAACACATGTCCATTTTCAGTTTTTTTTCGTGTTCAATTTGTTGAAATTAACTGGGAGTTGTCATGAGGAAGAAGCCCTAGCCACTGAATAAAACCCTAATTTTACTTTTTCTCTGTTCAATTTTTGCTGGAGAAATACTTGTGGGGCGTTTTTGTGCGGTTGTCGGTCAAATAGCAGAACAAAACTGGAAATTGGTTAGTAGAAATGGAAGGAACTCCGCATCCGATACCGAGAACTGTAGAGGAGGTCTTCATCGATTTCAAAGGCCGTCGAGCTGGCCTCATCAAGGCCCTCACTACCGGTATCCCTCTTACTCATTTTTCCCCTCGTGGATGCCATAATTTTGCATTTTTATGCATTTAGAATGTCTCTACTGTGTGAAATTTTAGTATATGTTGTTCTTCTCTCTTCCGGTGTGTATTGAAAATTTTACTTGCATAAAGCAGGGTGCTTGAATTTGGTTTTTGGGATTGTTCTAATCTAACTCTCCCTTTTTGTGGGAAAAATGCAGACGTGGAGAAATTCTATCAGCAATGCGATCCTGGTAAGGATTTTTGACAAATGAAACTGTACTTCGGACTGCTATTTTTCGTTCATGTTGGTGTATGTCTTTTCATGGGTATATTTGTTTGGGGTTTTGGAACATTAGTTCCCGTGTTTAATTTCTTAGACATTGAAATATAAATATGGTTTACTCATTTAATATATCAATTGGAAATCTTTTGGACATCATTGCCTTTTTAGTTATAAACTTTATGAGACTGGACACACTTAAGCCATATGTGTTGACTGGATGTGATCCTCCATTCAATTTGATCTGTTCTGGAAGGCAGTTCACATCTTCATGTTTGCAGAATGTTTTACGATGCATTATATTACTAGTAATTAATTATTTGGGCAATAGCTAAGTACAAGTTGAAATAATGGGATATGCAACTGATTTATTGCCATTAGGAGCGATGGGAATTTGGGTTTTCTCTAGTTGAAGTAGATTCTCCAGTGGTACTCTCTTCATTTTGTTGGAGATTAGTTGTCATAACCCTGGTTCTTTTATTATATTAAAATTATTTCTTTTTGTCTTGCCAGTTGCCATCAATGCCAATTGGATGTGTTGTCAATTTTACGGACTTTTCATGATTATTCAATTTTACGGACTTTTCATGATTATTCCCGATTCATTTTATTGTGGTTCCAAAAAGCAAATAGCCAACTATAATAGAGCTCAAGTGATTGCACATTTTGAGTTTGGTCATATTCTTTTGAGTTGGACTTTATTAAAATATTTGTGTGGTGCAGCAAATTCAGATTGTATGATTTTTGGTTGTTGTTTTATCATATTGGTGTATACAGAAAAGGAGAATCTTTGTCTCTATGGATTTCCGAATGAGACATGGGAAGTCAACTTGCCCGCCGAGGAGGTGCCTCCTGAACTTCCTGAGCCAGCACTTGGAATAAACTTTGCTAGGGATGGAATGCAAGAAAAGGATTGGTTATCACTTGTTGCAGTTCACAGTGACTCATGGCTCCTTTCTGTTGCATTTTACTTTGGTGCGCGTTTTGGATTTGGGAAGAATGAAAGGTAATTGTATTTTGAATTCAAAGCTTGGCCTATTTGTGAGGAATATCAGAAATGTTGGTAATGGTAAAAAATTTTGTGTTGCTGGAGTATCATATTTTTCCTGGAGGGGTTATTAAACCTAGAAGTTTTGCTTGGTACCATCGCTTTTTTCTTCTCTTAAATAATACATGATTTTCATCTTGCTTGACTATTTTCTACTATTTATTGAGCTGTATTTATTTTCTATAGCGTAAGGCTACTTTAATACAAATAATACTTGAAGGTTGTTTTAAGCAGGAATAAAGTTTTTCTGTTAAAAATGACTGGTTAAAGATGCAGATTACCCTAACAAGTGAGCAAACTTTCTTCCATTTTACATATTGCACTTATTTTACAGTTAAGGAGTACTTAAATGGTAGTTTCAAAGAACAAATGCAAGTTTTCTTCCCAAAGATTTCCTCTTTTATAATAACCTTACTTTTAGGATTAAGAGGACTTAGTTTTGGAGCAACCTTTTTTTTTTTTTTTTGGGGGGGGGGGGGGGGGGGGGGGGGG
>CAVNYN010268592.1:0-34248 GCA_963692815.1 Nyctanthes arbor-tristis | reverse complement strand
CTTTCCATATCCAACTAGAGCGAAACCGGTCCAAGCTCTCTTTATAGAGAACACTTCACAGTTGCTAAAGATGACAAATCAATGTGAGACTGTTACCTAGTGCACGTCAGAGTTCTCAATGGGCTTCTAAAATTAGTATTCAACCGTCTCGAAAAAAAACTCCATAGATGTTGCCACCAAGGAGTGTTCTTCCGCTTATTGGCTGTCATAACTATTCGAGTGAACAATCTTGTCGTCCTTCTTGCAGGGATCGATTTTTGTTTTTCGTTAATGGAATACGAGATCCAATTTAGGCTTGTGGAATTTGATGTTCTACTAGTTTATACATGACGAATAAATCTATGTTTGTTTTGTTTTCTTTTTATTTTCATCGGGGCATGCCTTTTTCTGAGAATTTGTCTATCTTTATACATTCTTATTATCACTTGGCAATTGGTTCTTGTCCCCTATCAAAGACTTTTTCTAGTATAAACGTTGGTTCTATAAATGTTGGGCCCCTTGAATGGAACAAAATCTTCAGAACTCTTATTGACTCATTATTATATGAATTCCATTTTTTTTTTAAATTTCAATGAGTTCCATTGATATATTCCTCATCTGGGCAAAGAAGAGAGTACTTTTTTCATCTTCACGGCTCTGACTATGTAAATTGCTGAGAGTTTTTTTACCCTAAAAGATCCATGGGTTCTTTTATTGAAAACTTAGAAAAGGACTCGTGAAGAGTTGGGCATTTTTGTGCTCTTCCGATCTACGGGGCGAACACCCGGAGATTGGCGATGTTTGGGTTGTTTCTGTAGGGAGCATTGGCTTTGTTTTTGCCCAATTTTTTATGCTTTGCTCTCCAATATTCCATCTACGCTTCAGGGAAGGGAAACTATCAAGAAAAATTTTAGAGTGCACTGAACCTAAATCCTGGCTCCACCCCTGACAATTGGTAAACTAATTGGTGAACTAATATGGAAGTTTATCATTACTCTATTTCATTACTCCCCTTTTAATTGCTTAGAAAATCAATGAATATTATGGAAGCATATTTGCAACATGAATTTTAGCCTCTCATGTGTTTTCGTACGTTGTCTTTAGTTTCAATCGTAGGACCCTTTGATTGATTGTGTAGAGACAGAGAATAGTTCACGAGCAACTGCAACGAACTAAGATGAGGTTTATATAGTTTCTATTGAAGTTTTTATTTAAGTACAAAATTTTCCCGACACATCAGCCGTGGGTCTCTAAATACCCTATTACAAATGGATAACTTTTTTCTCTATGTTCTTTTCGTTTTTTAAATGACAGAAACGTGTCACTTATTTTTTTAATATATATTTTTTTGAACGAGTTTTGACATGCATGGAGAATATCACTGGAGACATTATTCATGTTCTTATTGTGTAATTATTATTATTCATATATTGTCGAACCATTCAAAAATTATTACTGAGCGTGCCCACAACGAAATAAAAAAAAAAGTGAAAAAAATAATTTATTAGAGTCTGTTTAACATAGTTCGACATTTTTCTTTTTCTGTTTAACATGGTGGTTGGAGCTTATTCAGTTCGAGTTAATGAGTGATTTACGGTGTAAGAGGCTTTGAGGCTGAAGCACTCTCATGTAGATACGGACTTTCTCACTAGTGTTGATTGTGGTTAATGTGCTTTTTCACCTTGGGAGAATAATCGTGTGGCTCATGTCTTAGCCCAACACACATTATCCTCTTCAAATAATGGTCACTGGTGGGATTATACTCCTCGTTTCTTTCTCCATGGATCGGAGATCATGGCTGATTTATGAATGAATCATATTATTTCTCAAAAAAAAAAAAAAAAGAGTGAGAAAATTAACTTTATTTCCCATGCCACAATCTCTTTCCAATGTTATGTTGGGGTGCGGAGTTTACCATTGAGCCGTCAGAAGAAACTAACTGCTACAGAAAGTATCAAATCGTCACTTAAAAATGTCTCATTTTCATGTCCCCCTAGAATTTCTCCTACAACAGAAAGTATCAAATCATCACATAAAAATTTATGAATGAATCATATTCTATTAAAATCTTTTGATTCTTTCTGTCTCTATAATTGAATATTCAAAATAGATCTTTATATAGAAAGAAATTCCGGACTAGCAATGGATTAATATTAATCAAGCTTCTCACCAAAATTCAGCATTTTGCCATGGTTAGCTTTATCTGGCTCTCGTCAGCCGTCGAAATTGTCCCCTCGTGTTGGAGTTATTAAAGTAAAATTGTCCCACTTTCACCTTCATAGTTTCACCAAGTGCAATTGAAGCCTCTGATAAAAGATCACCTATCAAAAGATAAAAGTTCCAGGGGAGGAGCCAGCCACGTCCTCACTCTTGGTATGCACAAACTTAAAAAAAAAAAAAAATGTTACAAAAAAGTTACCAAAAAAGCTTAGGGAAAATGATAATTTTCACTCTTTTTCCTTCTAAAACATGTTGGTGTTTTTTTTTTAATTCATTGATAATATAATTGTCATTTTTATATAGTCTTACTCTTTTCATAATGTTTATCAAATTTAAAAGAAAGTGATCTATGACTAATTTATCTAAAAGAAACTTATCTATTACTAACTTATCACATAAAAAATATGAATGTGTTTGGCAACAATTTAAACTAATTCAAAATGATGTTTAGTTTAAATTTTTGCTGCATGGCTACAATTTAAAATAGTTGCGAAGACTAAACTTTAAGTATTGTTTATTTATTTTAATAAAGTAACTGAAAATTACTTATTTCAATATAAAGGAAAGTTTTCCTAAAAACATATATAAAAACTGATTACCTAAAAGAAAAAATAAATAAGAAAGAAATAAAAAAGATATGTAACATAGACAATTTTGTAATTTACAACAATTCATTGAAAAAAAAATTATTATGAAATAGAAGATAATCAAAAAACAAGTTCACTGAAGAAAAAAGAAGATAGTGAGAAAAAATCGAAAAGTAAAGAAATGAGAGGGGAGAGAGAGAGAGAAAGAAATAAGAAGAGAGAGAGAGACGTGAGGTAGCAGCTATTAAAAAGAGAGAGAGAAAAAGTCAATCAATTAACTTCTTGGATTGTGCGTTAATAAAGTATTCCCTTTTCCTTGGTCGTCCTCGCCTCTAAACAACGCCATTTCTATAGAAAAGTGAAGAATTTTGTCTAAAACTCAAAAAAAAAAAAAAAAAAAAAAGGAAAAATGAATAGAAAAGTTGGGTACGCATGTGCATACCGTGCATCCCTACAGCTCCGCCCCTGCAAAGCTCACACAAGAGAATAAGAGACTACATAATTAAGGGTGCTTTAGATGATTGGGTGTAAAATAGAATGCCAATTGAAATATACACTTGGCTCATAAAAAATTTCATAAATACACACAAGTACTGCACAAATACACCATTGTATATTTGAATATAAATTACATAGATAATTAACAAAAACGGAAAGAAAGAAAGGAAAAAAAAACACAAAATCAACAACTCGTACCCCACAATAACTAACTAACAATTGTGAATCTTCCAGATTTCATGGGATCTTGATAATATTATTCAAACAATATGGAGTCCCGCTAGATACATTACACCATCCTCTATATATACAATCATTAAGAATCACTCAGAATTGAAATTCCGAGTAATAGCATGAAACCAAAAAATGTCCCCTTTCAAAATGTTAAGTGCAAAAATAGACCCTTTAAAAAACATGAGCAGAAATGGCATTTTTTCTTTTTTTCGACAAATTTGCCCCTGATGTACTTATTTGTCTTAGTTATTATAAAATAAAGGATGGCTAATCGATCCTCAGAACTTGTCTCTTCATTGTACCCTCGTCCTGCGCATCGAGACTTCAAACGTCTGAAATCGAAGAGGCAAAACCAAAAAGACCCAAATTTTCATCCATCTCCATCAGTTTCTTCTCCAACTTCAACCCCTTATCGTTCACCGGCAGATTCACTGAACAAGCAAGAATCTACGGACAAGGTGCATAACTATACTGGGCTGATTTTGCTTATAGAGAAAGGATGCCCATGTGAAAGAAATCCCTAATTCTTCTGCTCCGTGTTGCAGTGTTCATCGGTGCCAAAAAGTGCACTTCTAAATCGACGGTTGGTAAGGGTCGCCGGTAGCAGTTTTGACAGAGGCAGAGCCATCTTCACCCAAGGCCGAAGCTTACCCTCAAGAATTGAGCAAAGTTGTTGGAGTTTTGGTGAGGCCCACTAAAGATGAATGTGGTTAACCCTTGTCGGAGTAGACGAATCGACACCGACACCGACTGCTGCTGTAGGAACCGTCCAACAATTGGGGTACGGTATGTGTTTGTTCGAGTACATGTTAAGTTGGGGTGTGATTGTGTGTTAATGAGTGTAGATTATTTGGTGGCTATCTATTTAGGTTGGATTTTGGAATTATTGTACATTTTGGTGGAATGTTATACACCTATGTGCTCTAGAGATTGTGTTACGCGTTTATAATCTTGGTACTGAGTAGCCATGCCAAAGTTTGATGCTAGCTTTAATATTAAATCTTGAACTGTGAATTTTTCTTTTCTACATTCTCTCATCACCACATTGTTCCCACCACCTTAATTATCCATACCTCAACCTAAAGGCTAAATCTTTGCAAAGAGAGAGGAGTTGCAGAAATGAATGAGAAGATTGGCTTTTTCCATTGTCATGTATTTTGATATCTAGGAGTTCTTTTAAATTTGCTCTATTTTCTTCTTAAGAATGTCGGAAATCCTGGCGAAGCTTCGAATTTGGAAATAGTGAGTAATTATTTAAACTCACCACTCCATGAAGGCTTTGAAATGAATCAAAGTTTGTAATGTATCTCTTTCCGGTTAGTTACTAGATATAACACCAAACAAAATACAATTATTAGCTAGATCTACTAGAGAAAATTCACACATAAACCAATTTACATGGTTATATCTTCCTTCTATTTAAAACTTCTAAGGCCAAATCACCATGGTGTGTGGACTCAGTACAACTCACCCTTGAACCTTGACAATTGTCCACCGTAATTCAAGACAGTTAATGATTTCAAGATCATAAGCATGTCATTCTACACATTTGTTCTGTATATCTCAACAGTTGTCCACTGTCGTTCTCGACAGTTGTAAATCTCAAGCCAATTGACATGGCATTTTATACATTTACTCTGTATATCTCAACAGTTGCCCCTGTCATTCTCGACAGTTATAAATCTCTAGCAAATAGGCATGTGATTATATACATTTGTTCTGTAAATCTCAACAGTTGCCCACTTTAATTCTCTATAGATCGGAATCTCAAGAAAATAAGCTTGTCATTCTATACATGTGTCCTGTAGATCTCAACAGTTGTCCACTCTAATTCTCTACAGTTATAACTGTCAAACAACTACGAAAACATCTCAACATGAAGGGTAATTAATTATTTCAACTCACCATTCACGAAGTTAGTGGAATGAAGCATAGTATAGTAGAGCAACGAACCACCATAATCTTATTATATTTTATTTGAACTATTTATCACATTTAGTTTATCAACTATATAGTACCCCCAACGTTATGATGATAACAATCATAACTTAGAACATTGTCCAGGAAAATTGGATAGAGTTAGTAAGCGTAGTACACTAATAATGTGTAAAGTATAGTATGTAGAGTATACATCATACTTAAAACTATGGAAACAAGCTCGATGAATGAAATGTCAAAATTGTTATTTGAAATGAATATCTATACAATGTATACTATCTAGAAATCATATGTAAAAACCTATATATCCTCATATATTGAACGAATGGAGCTTCTGCAATTGTATGATGCAACCAACTTTTATGCTTTTATTTGACCACAGAATACGTAATGGTGCATAGTTCTCTAGGTTTATGTTTTTGTAACTTTGTCAATAAGGAATCCATGACTAACTTATTAGTGACATGGTTATAGAGACAATTTCTACAATTTTCCAGATATGTTCTTCAAAACTAAATAAGACCAGGTTCATCAAAGCTTAATACTGTAACTTGTTGGCAAGCAATTTAGTAAAAAAATAAGTACATAATATATTAAATCTTAAAATCTCAATGAATTAAACACGTCACTTCTTATAAAGCTTAGAAATGATTCGTGAAACAGTTAATTTAAACATAAGCTTAGCTAAACATATCCTCGCAGTTAGTTTACATTGTCAACATAATTCACTTTGAAGTTTACATAGTCTACATAATTGGCTTTGAAACTTACTTTTGCGCAGTCAACATTCTGGTAATAAATGTTTAACACAACGAAGAAAGTTTGGATTGGGGTGATATCAAGCTGGTTGGAGATACAATTTCTATATATTACACATGTAGCTTGTAAATATTTTATCTTTTACATATGTGTACATGACTCTACGGCCTCTGAACAACCATGTATTGGGGCAGACTATGGCTCTTTGTCTCAATAGTTCTTCTACAATATGTGATCTCATATTTTCTTCACTTTGGCTGTATGTAGTTCTCATGTTTCTATATGTTTCTAATTTTTCCTGAACTGGAGCAGATGGATTTCCCATATGTAATACCTGAGGAGGAGAGGATGCATGCTCACGTATCTCAGCAAAGTAACCTCAAGTACCTTAAAGTAGTGCTGGACAGATTTGATGAGCAACAAAAGCAGGAGCTTCAGGAGTCACCTCTAGGACATTTGTCGACACTACCACCTCTCCAGCTGTCTGCGCAACTCATTTCTTTGCTTGTGTAGCGGACTATTCAAACCCGAAAGGAACACGGGGCTTGGTTTAGGATAAATGGGGCATTCATGTGCTTTGGGTTACTAGAGTAAGCGGCAGTGACTGGTTTACTTTGTAGACCTTACCCTAGCTCTAATGATATTGACGATCTCATCTTAAAGGCAAGGCTTAAAAACAAGTAGTTCAAATGCATGGACCGAGTCACATGTACCGAGTTGGAGAAGGTCTTCTTGTCGAACACTCCAACCCGGGCGGACTTATACAAGTTGGGTTTGGCCCTCATCATAGAGGGGGTATTCATGGCAAATGACAAAAACATTGGGATTGATGTCCAGTTCATTGCTAGTGTTGACAATCTCGAAATATTTTCATCATACCCACGGGGGAGGCTAGCATACCAAAGCTTGCTGAAGTCACTCAACAGACGTTGGGGCAAAGTTGTGAGCAGCGCTAGGGCGATAGGGTCAAAACAGATAACATACACCTTGTACGGGTTCCCGATAGCATTGTAGGTAAACCTAGTCCATTTAACTACATATATGGCATTCAGTAGAATGAATTCTGATTATGGTATATGAACAAATTAATTTGATTCCTGAGCTACTGCATTAAACCCGGTAATATAAAGAAGAGAAAAACCTTTTCAATGCACAGCCATCGTGGCAAAAAATGTGGTAGCTACAAAAACAACATTGAAACCATTGATTGAATTACGTAGGTACATCCTGTCATGAAATGTTTCAGGTAATGTAAACAACACATGCACTGTTTAATGCTTAGCCATCCATTTAAGTAGATAGAGAGTTTCTATGTATTCAGTCTAGCTACACAGTGGAGGTTAATCAACATTTGAGTAAATGAATAATATTATGGTATATTTGTTTTCGATGTTGCTAGATTTGGGCTTATGAGGCCATTCCTGAAATTGGAGCAAAATTTGCTGAGAAAGTAAATGATGGGTTTCCAAGAATAGTTCGTTGGAAGGCTACAAAACAACCCCAGGAGTCGACCTACATTAAGTTCATAACCAACAACGAGGTAATGGTGTTAAGTTGAATCTTACTTCCGTATCGCAATGCTAATGTACAAAAAATGGCAATGTTTAGTTTGCTACTTTACACCGCATTTACCGTCCTGCAGCTCCATGTCATAGATGTCCTCCGCCCGACAGAACAGGAGGCACTCAACCCCTACAAGGCAACTTTGTACCTTTTAATGACGTACGGGACGAAGGACTCGACCGGCTTGCAAGCGAAGCGATTGCTCCACAAATTGCCAACATTGCACAGGATGCCCTGGACTCTACCGACAGTGAGTCAGATTCAAGCCGAACTAGTAACTCTGAAGAGGGATCAGAGTTAAATGTTACCGATCTCGAAGCCTTGCTAATGGGGTTTGAGAATAGACTTGAATTGAAGATTGATGAGGCCATTGACTCAGTGTTGATGAGGCTCAATGACAGTGAAAAGAAGGTAAAAAAGATAGCTACATGTGGTAAGGTTCGAACGGAAGTTAGTAAAACGCTTGATAGTTTTGTTGCAGCGCAAGGGTTAGCTACTCGTACTGCCCAGTCATTGTTCCTTGCTAAGATAAGATCCCTTATTGACGAGAAGATTACAAGATTGTTGTACCATACCCATCCCACAGCAGACGGGAGAAGTGGTGGTGCCTTGGAAAGCCCGTTGACTGTTTTTGATGGAGAAAGCCCCGCTGTAGACCACCCTTCACGGCCCGGCCCAGTGGGTCCTACTGAAGGCCAGGAGGATGCAACCCCTTTGGCTACAGAGGTATTACACTTGGGCTCCACGAACTTAGAAGGTGAACATACTACATCAAAGATCATAGAGGTTGAGCACAGTCCAGGTAGGAGCCTCGATCACCCATTACTATAGGACAAAAGCAAGACAATTGCACCAACTAAACCTACCAGGGCAGTTTCCAAACGGGTCAAATTCGCCTCCATGGCTACCCAGACCCCTTCCACCCGGGCTACTCGGCAATCCAAGAAGCGAAAGGCACTGTAGCTCTTCATGGGGACAACCCACTTTTTGACCAACACTTTAGACCTATTATGGACCGGCTGATGCCAGACTTAAAGAGAAAAATTACATGGCTCTGTTAAGTCTGAACTTCATATAAAGGCAGCATGCTTGTAGTTAAAGTATTTTGTAAGTCCAACTATTATGTGCTCACTGTGGGGTGACTTTTGAACTTTGGTGCAACATGGTCAATTACTACTTATCAATATAATCTATTTCCTTATGCATTTGAAATAGGTTCATTGCAATTGGTACATGTTACTGTACATCCTTTTATTCGTTGTCATTATAGCTCAAAAATACATGATATCAAACACCAACTTTGCCGTAAGAAGTTTTTTCTTTAGCTGATCAATATCGTCAAATTACAGATCTGCTTTGAGCTTCTGGACAATGGGCCTAAAGCACTGGCCACGACTGTTTGGGATGCTACAGCGGGTATCTGTCATTAAAAAGGCTAAACCGTCGGTTGCTGCGTAGAATGTCTAGAATTGTAGAGAGTTTCTGGCGAGAAATCCATTTCAACTGTCGAGAACTCAAAAGACTGTCTAGAGTTACAGCGGGTGTCTGTCGGGAACTCCATCTCAACTGTTGGTAACTGCATGTACTGTATAGAATCACATACAATATCTGGTGAGAATGGCAATTTAACTGTGTAGAATAACAGCGAGTGTTTGTCGAGAACTCCATCTCAACTTTCGTGAACAATAGTTTGCCTCGTCCGAAGAATGGCTATTTTGCCATGAGCTCTGGAACAATATCTGGCGCCTTGAGAAGCTCTAGCGTGGAATGCTTTTCTTAAGAAAGGCCTTGCCGAACCACTTTCATTACAAACTGAAAGCCAACCAAATTGTTATGGTTCAATTTTATGATTCGTCCTCCTGGAATGACTCTTTGGCTGCCAGTATGTATTACTTAAATTCCATTAACAACTAGTCGTTGACTTCTCCAATCATGATTATAGCTAAGAATAGATTGTTCAGTTGGGGTACAACCTTGTAATAACTCATCCTTTATTGCTTGAAGTGAGCAAAATCTGACTTTGCATTAATGGCAGCATGAGTAAAATATGGAATAGTTATGATGGGCTAAATCTATGGCGTGAAAAGATTTCGTATCATGGTGAGCATTAGATGTAAGTCCTCTTTTGTGGTTGCCTATAACCTTGGAGAGAAGAACCGCTCATGCATTCACTATGGGATATTCTAACCCAGACCATGCGTAACACATGACCCGTATGCATGAAAAAAATCGAAACGACTTATCAATAGTTTGAGTGATGATAAGATATCGAATTAAGACGGTTTAATTTTAGGTTCGTGTGTAGAAATCAGAGGAGGAAATATTTTTGTGATGATCCAGTAGTTTGCATGAAAAATTTCACTGTTCAACACATTACTCACACCGCTGCCTTAGTGATTGCATCAGTGAGGGTAGATATGATGAGTTAATTGAGATGACATTAATCCACATAGAATCGCAATTCCCAAAACCACTGGCGTGCGTTAAATCTTCACTTGCAGTTTCTACTAGTTAAGTTGCTCATTTATTCGAAGGATATATACTAGGTAGGTGGTATCTTTAATTGCATGAACTCTAAGCCTTTGTCTCAATCCCACTATAAATATGTGCCTTCCACTGAGACCGTCAAATATAAACGTCTACAGCTAGCAATTGTGTATCCAGATTGCACCCCGATTCCAACAATGGCAACCATGATCAATAGCCCGGACGCATCTTCAGAGCATAATGCCAAGCCTAATGCATCGAATTAGGACTCACAAATGGGTGAAGCATCACCGACGGTGGAGGAAATGGATGCTTATGTGCAACAATCACATAGTGTTGTCAACTACCTTGCGGCCTATGAGGAGTCAGCCGAGTCCGACGAGGATAGCGATGGAGATAGTGTTACTCAGGAAATGCTGGACGTAATTGTGATAAGCTCCGATGACGAAGCACCTGGACAAAACTGCATACATGGTTTTGAGTCCTAACACTGGACCTGAACTAGAAGCACCTGTCGAAGCTGTTGAACAATCTGAGGATGCGCTCGAAGGTAGAGGCTCCATGGTCAAAGATGTCTTCGCGGTCAGTTCCGATAGCAAGCATCTCGATTTTCATGCAACCAACATAGTGGACCTCACATCTAACAATGAAGGACACGGTGGTGCTGACGAAGGGGTGGCCGACCTTACAGTAAGCAGTGACAATGAGAGTGTTAATAGCAATGTTTCAAGGGTCCTTGATCCGTGACTATTCCGAGGGAAAGGTGTAGAATGCTATGAACTACTAATTTTTAATAATGGTCGGCCGTAACTACACTTAGGTATAATGCATGTATTTGTCCTGAAGTTTCTTTTTGTTAAGGTTAGCTACCCAGCTAGACCCAAACCTGTTGTAGTTTGAATATATATGTCATATGATTCAGGCATATGATTGTTCTAGTAATGGTGCTTTTGCATGTAACTACTTAATATCATGTGTTTTTCTTCTAGCACCGTCATTTCTAAATTTATTGAAAATGTTACAGATTTCTAGCAAAGGAAGTTCTGAAAGTATAAAATTTTGCGAGGAAAGTTAACTCTTACTACAATATCAAAAATAAGAATAAGACAAAAATAAGTTTATATTTCGAATGTAAGAATTATGCAAAGAGAAGGAAATATAATGCACCTATGCTATCCTTTAGCCTTGTAATTTCTGTGATGTTTCTTTTAAACGATCAATGATCTACACACAAAGCTTTGTACGCATGATGGTTCTAGACACAATCTTTTGATTTGGAAATCGCCGGCCCCGTACGATCAAAAATTTGAGAACTAGGAATGTAAATTTTTCAACTTCATGTGTAGGGGTGTAGTACATGGAATTTTGAACATAAGATCACGACTGAACAACTGGCCAGAACTACACTGCAAATGTATAGAGAATGGGTGACCACTAGGTTACGGCATACGTCAACTGTATATAATTGCAAGGACTTTCCGGCGAGAATCACAGACGAAATGTCTGGATCGACATTTTACCTAACATGTAAGGTGCTCACCCAAAATTTCGCTAACTGTAGTGTGATTGGATCGACATTTTACCTAACCTAGTCTGATTGGAGCAAGCTGTTGGGTACATGGCGACTGAATTGTATAGATATACAGGGACGATCTGTAGAGAAACACAGATCTTGTGGCATGGAATGTGAAGCATCTCATGGTGTCCCCAACATTCTCATGAAGAAAACATGCACGTCTCATTAAGCTAAAACGGGGAGTCACGAAAATGGATGAATAATGGGATGACAAAGTCTACAACAGATCGGAAGAGCACACGTCTGATTGTAGCAAATCGGTGTATTTTTCGTGAAACAACATATAAAGATCAAGTAATCAATTGCGTGAAATCTTGAGAAGGCCTAGGCTTGAGGCCATTCTTCATAGCATGGTCATAGGTTTGGTCTTACAAACGTCCAAAAGTACACAAAACAGTGGTGCTACAATGCTAAGAGTTTGCAATAATCTACTGGAAAAAAACTAATACGAAGAGGCTTCCATAGATTCCCATGCTCAACGCCTTGAAGCCCGCGGTTGCTGATTGGGACAAGTTCGTCGGTAATGGCCGGTGTTCCGACATCTACCACATCGCTGATGACCACCAAACATCTCCACACGTGCACGATGGCGGCTGGTTAGTGGCATGCCAGGTGGTCGCCTCACGGTAGGGGGCAAACCACTGATGGAGGCAATTTCAGGAGGCACTTCCCAGTCGCTTTCATTCCCTACAGGATAGATGGCTTCCAAGCTGGGAGCACAACGTGTACAAGGAGATGCCTCTGAAACAACCCGCTCTTATTGCATGTGCACATGGCATATGATTTAGTTGGAACTCTCGACAAGTACATGTCTTCTCACGTATATTCACTGTGAACTGACTGCCTATGAGTCCAACTTCAACGGAATCTTCGTCAACATCATTGACACAAACACTAGTGCCTACCATTAAAGTTGCAAGTAGATGGGCCTCCATCTTTGCGGTTAGAATCGATGAACACTCAGTGGCCTTAGTGCGCCGTGCATGGAACCAATCCTGCATCTTTCCATGAATATGCTCAACCAAGCATATAATCAGCAGACGACGTGCATGGTTAATACCGCATTCAATGATTCAGCATTGTTGGTCGTCATAATATTGTATCTGTCTCTAGGGAGGTGTGCCCGTGACCAGTTCTCAATGCCGGCGGTCTCTAGGTATGTTGCTATTCTGCTGCTTATACTACGGATCTGTGACATTACCTGCTCAAACTCCCCAATACGATAAGCCCTTTCCGCGTGTTTAAACTACAATATGGCATTGGACTTCCTAAAATTCTGCACAAGATTCTTCTCTATGTGCCAAACACAACACCCATGATGGGAGGATGGAAACACCTCGTTGATAGCATCTCAATACATGATTTTCTATCTGAAACGAAGACCAATCTCTCTTGCTCCCCGAGTACTCCTCTCAACTTGGACATAAACCAAAACCACGAGGCATTAGTCTCCCCGTCCACAACACCCCAAGCAATGGGATAAATCTGTTTGTTCCCATCTTGTCCACTTGAAACTATTAGAGTACCCTTGTAGGTCCCTTTGAGATGGCATGCGTCGACACATATTACGGGCCTTATATAGGCCAGAAACCCTCTGATTGAGGCTCCAAAGGCTAGGAAAAAATAGAGGAATTTGTCCTCATTATCGGTCTCGATATACGTCATGGTGCCTGGATTGTACTGTTTCAAAATGTGGCAATAGGAATACAAGTTCCTAAAACTATCTGTGGGATCTCCCTTGGCCAAAACCCAGGCAGCAATTGTACCACGCCATGCTTTAGTGTAATTGATCGTTACGCCCAACTCGCGCCGAACTTCTCTTATTACCCGTGAAGGGAGATATGTTCTACTCTCTTCCTATACCTGAGATTTGATGTGAAGGGCTATTAATGAGGTTGTGGCATGCTTTTGCAAATTGTGTCTAACGTCCACGAAGCATGTGTGTAAGCCTTCGAAACTACAAACCTGAACAAAAACATTAAAACGACATTAGATAAATACATAACACAATCACTATCATTCAATCCCCACAATCAACATTCCAGCTATGTACGACTATTAATAAAGCTTATCTAGACATATCATTTATCTAATATGTAGGCCCTAATATCATAAATGTTTGGAATATTTATCAACACCCTAAACATATCATTTATTTATGAATTGCAGTTGCTCTCATTTATCTAAACATATCATTTCTTCATGAATCGCAGTTGCTCTCATTTATCTACACCCGTCAACATTATATGTGCACAATAACCTTAGGTGGAAAACAATTACAACTCATAAGAGCTCGATGTTGCAGTAAGTATTATGACGAGCAAGCACTCATCAGTGTCCTAGATCAAATATAGCCTGTATCAAGATATTGGCAAATGATTCTCCCTACAGTTTAGTTTCATGTACGAGGTAAAGAACATCAAATCTTCATGAAAAGCAATGCTGTCAACGAAAACCCTCCAGGACATAAATGACCATTCGATGACAAAATGTCCCATGTCAGGCGGTTCCCACTAGCATGTATCAATGCAAGTAAATGGTGTGGGATGTAGGTGCTCAAATTTAGTTTGCTTTAGCCAAGTATCCGAATCCAAATATCTACAGTTTTCACGCCTTCTTATTTGAGCAAGATTATATCTACATGAACACGCCTTGAAGATGGTAGAGTCCCGAATCATTGTGGCACGCATATACCAGTAACAATTAGTGTCTAAGCAAATGACAGTTACTGTCTTTTGGTTGGACCTCTTGATCTTGAATCTAAATCTTTGGTTAAGTGCGAGCACCTGCAGTTGTGTCAACACCTCCTTCTTACTGAAGAATAAATGGCCCTATTCAATAATTGGAGCAATTGGGCCATCAAACGAGTAATTGGGTACACATCTTGGCAAACCCGCATTGTTAGCATCATTGCTTGCGCCGACATTGCTCTCTGTCAGCTCTTCCTCCATGGCTTGCTACTCCATACCCCCATGCACAAAAGGGCCGTCATTTGTCTCACAGTTTGCCTCCCCAATGCCTTGGTCACCACTACTAGTGTCTGTGGTATATGTTCCTCTGGATACCTCTTCAGTGGCTGGGTTCTCTTGTTCTTGACTAATGCGTGGCTGTGTAGTCTGGGGCCTTCCACCATCATTCGGAACGACAGTTACACATAATGCCACCTCCTTGCGTATGGACATGAACCAGTTGAGGTCTTCTGCATCATGTATCTCTGCAGGGGGAATGTCCATTCGCGGCACTTTAAATGCCAAAGAGAAGCCATTACGCCGAATGTCTATGCTCAACTTTTCTGCTATCCTATTCCGCAGTTCAACAGCTGTGACATTGCCTTGTACGACAATTGAAGTGCTTGCTCTACCACTCCACTGCCAACTGTCATCTATCCTTTCAAACTAACCCCCGTGCGACAACATCACTCTAGCCATGAGCCAAAAAGTTTGCAATAGATCAAGTTGTAACTGGCAATGAGTGAATGCAATAGTAAACTATATAGAAGTAGTCCAAATGGCACGCGCATAAATAGAAACAAACCCAATTCATTAGTTTTTCAATATATTGCTTCATGTCAATACCAAAGTGACTCAGTCAACACTTGACAATTTCTATTTATACATTCTTAACTATCTTGATTTCTACACCCGTCTATTACTAGACCCCTTCAAAATTAGCAATCTTTGAGGTTTATTAACTTCACGTCTCAACAAAATAGGAATTGTCACACGCCATCCAATTTTTATGGCGTCATGCAATCATCAAATGTTTAGCTACACACAATTGCTTACAGTTTTACTGCTACTCATAGCATATGCATCAACCAAATTTATTCAATGACTGAATGAGTTGCTTTTAAATTTGAATAACGGCGTACCCATCAATCTAAGTAGGAATTGCCACATGGACATCAACCAATTTTATAAATCAACCAAATTTATTCAACAACATGATAGTTTTTACATACATCAACCCAATTTTTATACGTCAACTGAATACGCACACATTACGAATTAGGATTTCTCAAAGCATATACGTGAACCAAATTTATTCAACAAATTAGTACTTGTCAAACACGATCAAATTTTAATGACATATTGAAATCATTAATTATTCAGCTAGGCACAGTCACTTATACTTTAGCATATGCATCAAGCAAATTTATTCAATGAGTCAAGGAATTGCTTTTAAATTTGAATCATGGCTTACCCATTTAACAAATTAGGAATTGCAGTGCACATCAACCAAATTTATACATCAAGAGAATTTATTCAACAATTTACGAATTGTCACCTTCATCAACCAAATTTATATACATTACGAATTAGGAATTCAGATAGGATATACATCAACCAAATTTATTTAACAATTTATAAAATTCTCACATACGATCAACTTTTTTTTGCAAAATGCCATCAACTACGCACCACTAATTATACTTTTACTTCTGCTCAGACCATGTATATCAGCCAAATTTATTCAATGACTGAAGGGATTGCTTTTACTCTTGAATAACAGTGAACCAAAAAAAAAAGGGACCATATGGTCTTTTTCCCTACAAGCATAGATTTACTAGGAGTAACAACTGTCAATCTCGACAGGTTGTTATCACATCAAGCCGTGGAATATATAGCATGCCATGTCTCGTGTTCAACATTTAGGCATATTCGTATTCAACAGTAGTCTCAACGGGTTGTTTTGTAGAGATTGACAACTGACAGTTTCCTAAGCAGCTCGAATTGTCTAGAAATCCAGTTTACCGACCAAAGGACTCTTCTTGTTAACTAAGATCATGAGTGTTGTTTCTAAGTTGCAGCAACCAATTATCACCTGGCAATTAATGACTCTTAAAAGCCATCCATGCAAACAAAATTAAAATTATTCACCTACGTCCGTGGCAATCATAAATGAAGAACTCATTTATCAAGCACATCCGTCTAGTTGTTAATCAAAAGGCATAGAAGAAAATTACTGCAATAGCATTAAATACGGTATCATTAATAGGGAATAATACTAACCAATTCAGGATACCAAGAATCCAAAACTTTCAGTTGAACAACCCGTTCTCAAATTTATCATTTGTGGGGGGGGGGGGTTCAACCTTGCATTCAATCTTTTTGCCCGGTTCTTAGGGATCTTCTTTTGCTTATGTGCATTCTTCTTCTCCTTCTTCAGATCCTCTTCAGCGGATTTCAGAGTATCTCTTTTCTTCTTTTTTTCTTTTTTGTTTTTTTTCGGCCCAGTGGATTTCTTGCTCCCATCGTCTCTCAAATGCCTTCCGATTATTACCCAACGGCGATTGAAGTTTTCTTCCGTCCAACTTCATGAATTGCTCAACTTTCCCACTATGCAGAAATCGTCCATGGCAGAGCATGGATTAGGATTAGCAGCCCAATTATTTCTGAGGGTTTTGATGTCATTTTGCCCTCTTTTTTGCCATTTTTTACCGCTTTTCAAAAAGTGCCATTTTTGAACTTTGCTTTTTGTTTTTTGCCATTTTAGAAATGGACCCTTCTACTAACTTTCTATTGTAGAAAATTATTGAACATAATACAAATCATATTTATTGAGACAAGATAAAGTAAAAAGAAGACACCAATAGGTAAGAGATCCCCTCCAAAGAATTGTCTCACCCGTTTCATGTGTCTACGGAATAATAATGCGTGAAATAGCTAGTTAATATATATTTCTCCAATTAGAGATGAATATTCGGGATAGATCCTCTGGTCGACTTTGTTTTGATGTAATGAAAAAGAATCATTCAAGCCTTCTGCAAGTTGCTTGAGAATTTGTTGAGAAAGACGGAATCTGTCTGATCATATGATTGATCCCTTTAATCTGATATTGGTGTGTTCTTTTTATTTTTAGTTGTTCTTGTTTGCATCCTCAACAGACCTATTTATAGATTTAGTTTCCTGAGTCCAATTGTTTGTGTGCATTGATGACGGGATTAATTAGGACTATTAGATTCGAATGACAAGGATCATTAATTATGTGCGGTCAAGGTGTGTTTTTGTTTAGCTATTCCTGCATCGATTTGGATTTCTTTTTGCATATTGATAATGATTGCAACCATACAAAACCCTCTCCTTTTTTCTTTTTTCTTTTTTTAAATTAGAGAGCATACACAAACTTTTAGACTCAAAGATTTTAACTAGGGTTGTAATTAAAAACCATGAAACCAGATATTCAGACTGAAACCGTCTTTTACAAAAATGGTGGTCTGGTGCTACGCTGAATTTGTCAATGAAATGATTCTAACCAAAAGCGAATTGGCCAAAAAAAAAAAAAGTTAGGATTACGTTTCAAAATTTGAAATCCGATAAAACCACCTGGCAAGGATGTACTAGGAAATAATCAAACTCCAATATGTATAATCTTCCCTTTTTTACCAAATCACACCGTCATCGAAATCCAATACCAACTACACACGGTTTTCGACGGAAGGTAATTGACTAATTACACGGAAAATGGAATCATAAGAAAACATGCAACAACCACTCGTCCTCCACCCTCAATGTTCACGGTTCAACAAATGGTTTCAAATGATATATGAATTATTATAGGGGTGACCTTTTGGGCCAACTGAGCTGCAGATTTCAAATTTTTTGATATTTTGACATTTTATCATTCTTTTTCCTTTTTTTTTTTAACGCGCAGGATGAGAACCCGAACTCCACCTCAAAAACACGCTCATGTTTGGGAGGTTTGACCCATGCCTCATACATTAGACCAAGATGCCCTTAAGAACCAATGTGGGATGCATCGTCTCTACCCCTAACTACCCGACTTCCTCAATCGGCGATCTGTCTAACTAAAGAGAAGTTTGAATGATGACGCCCACCTAACTCACTGAGTTTGGCTCTAATACCAACCCATGGGATGAGGAACCTTAACTCCACCCCAAAGGCGAGCTCATAATATATAAGGGGAAGTTTGACCCCTGCTTTATAAAGTGGACCAAGATGCATGCCCTCAAAACCTATGTGGGATGTATCATATAGTGACATAGGTATCATACTAGTTTTAGAAATTTTTCATAAATATATATACAAATGGAAAGTCCTATAGATATACCCACTTCTACCGTTGAAGAAGTAGGTTCACATGGCAGACACCCCAGCAACACAAACGTGAACCAAATTGGAATACTTCAAACATGAATCGCAAACAGAGGCTTAAACATGATCTGAATCTGAAATAGTTGTCCTAGAAGTACATTTGCTCCCTCTCAGTACAAGATACGTCAGAGATCACTACAATGGCTTTGGCAGATTAATGAAGCCTCAACCCAGATTCTCAAAACACAAATGAAACTGGGATAGGAACTGCAAGAACCATATTTGATCTAGTGTTTCTGGATTGTTTTTGTATATTTTAATGTATTAAAATCCACATGAAACTCAAGAAATCTATCACATATATGTAGATCAATGAAGGCATCGATTAATAAGCCCGACTGTATCAGATATCACGGTGGCTTGTGTGAAGCTTTAATGCCTTTGATTTGCATGGTGTCAGGAACATGAATTTCCTTTGTTTGCCACTTCAAGACCCAGATTTTCTTTTTCTTTTTCCTTTGGCTCCGACATTTGGATTTTCCTCCGGTTTCTCTTTAGCATCCACTTTACCAATAATATGATCGATTTGATCTACCTCTTCCTGGTTAGATAATTGTTCAATGGGTGAGAACACATTGAAAGTGTCCTGCTTTTCCTCAACTCTTAAGATGAGCTCTCCTTTCTCAACATCAATCAAGGCTCGACTAGCTGCTAAGAATGGTCGACCTAAAAGCAAAGGCAAATTCCAGTCTTCCTTGATGTCAAAAATAACAAAATCCATCAGAAATATGAATTTGCCTACTTTAATAAGCACATCTTCAACCATCCCATCTGGGTATTTTACGGACCGTCAGCTAGTTGCAGTGAGACATTGGTAGCTTTTGCATCCCCTAAATTTAATTTCTTGTACACAGACAAAGGCATAAGATTAATACATGTACCAAGATCACATAATACTTTATCAAAATTAAATTATCCAATAGTGTAAGATATTTTGAAACTCCCTGGATCCTTTAATTTTGGAGGTAATTTATTTTGCAAGATTGCACTGCACTCCTCTGTCAAAGATACAGTCCCGAAACCCTCAAACTTTTTCTTGTTAGAAAGAATTTTCTTCATGAACTTGAAGTATTTAGGCATCTGTGCTATTGCTTCTACAAATGGGACGTTTATGTGCAGCTGTTTGAATACTTCATGGAACTTCGAATACTGTTTATCTAGCTTGTGTTTCATTAGCCTTTGAGGATATGGGATTGGAGGCACATAGGCTTTTACTGCTGGTCTTTCTACTTTTTCATGTATCTCTGCTTTATCCTTTTCAACTGATCCATTCTTTTGTTCAGATTGTTCAACATCTTTGGGCACTAAGTTTTCCTTAACAACTGACCTTTCAACCTTAATTTTTGGCAATTTTAACCCACTTCTAGTCGTGATGGCGTGTAGCTACTCCCTTGGATTTATTTCTGTATCACTAGGCAGTGTCCCTGGTGCTCTAGTTGCCACAACTTTTGCAATCTGACTCATTTGGGTTTCCAAATTTTTAATTGCAGTCCTTTGATTTTGGAGAGTTTGCTCAGTTCTACTCATTAACTGATTGTTGACTTCGAAAAATTTCTGAAACATCTCTTCTAAAAGGGATACTTTTCACTTGTTGTTGCTGAAACCCCGGGGGAGAAATGGCTGCCTGATTATCTTTCTAGGAAAATTTTGATGTTGCCTCCTAACTGGATTGTAAGTTTGTGAGTATGGGCCACCCATATTTATCTGATTATTTCCCATATAATTGACCTGTGCATTGTTAGATGTGTCAAGATGTGCTATAGGATAATTAGAAGTGGCATGGTTCGCACAGCAATAATCACAGACTGGAGATGTTTGAACCACATTAGCAGACTGCTTTGATAAAGTATCCAACTTTTTTGTTAAAGCTGCTAATTGTGCTGATATAAACGTAAGAGCATTCACTTCATGAATTACAACAGCTTTTGTCATTGAGCCATCAGAGTACCATTGGTAGCTGTTTTTTGCCATCTTCTCAAAAATTCGTGATGGCAAACCCACGAGGCTATCGCAAGTACTTACTACATAAGGTCTTTTTCCATTACCACCTACCCCAGAGTTATGATTATAATTGACACCAGCTTAATTATTTGGTACGTATCGGGATATATATATATATATCTTATTGTCCTCTACTTTTTCAACTGTTGGCATTTTCTAATTTTGTTTCTTATAATGTATCTTGTTCTATTTATTACTTTTAATATATTCTTGTTTGTAATCCTTACTATATCTTCAGTAATTAAGCGCATGTATCTGCGGTTGACTTGTACTTGGAAAGAATTTTATTGCGTCTAGTATTAGTATAGTAGTATTCCTATTGTGATAATGACTGAAAAATATTGAGCCAGCTTGTGATAATCATTCACTTTTATCTTCACCAAGTCTTGCACAAACTGAAAAGAAGACGCATTACCATTATGACCTTAACAAAGCTTCAATACTCACGAGAGTGTTTCAAGCATATAGGCTGTTGATCTTAAGAGGAGTTAGAGGTTTGAGGAAGCGGTTGCCGGTTGGGAGAACTGGTTTCATGCACATGACAAAAGACGAAAAATCGAAGGAGGTTGATTTTAGTTTCTCCCCATGTCTAGTGTATTTTACGAAATAACTAATTCATTCTCTCTTATTGACAAGCTCATTATTACAGTGAATTGATTTGGTTCGTGACAAGGGTACATATTCATGATTTTTTCCCTATGGAGTTTCTGTATAAAAATTTTGGTGCTCATATACTTTGCTCACACGTGCTAAACATATTCACCTTAAGATATAGGAATAACAACGGAATTGGTCCTGGGGTGAGTCAATCAAACCCTAGACGCGCCCCACCAGTCTTGAATTTGCCCCACACCCGCTCCAAACTCACGAATTCATGAAGTGAATGCTCTTTATAGGAGATGTTTTAGAGTGAATATGAAATGGGCTATTTATAGGTGATTATGAGTGCATGCATGAATTGTTTAAGTCTCAATCATGCAAACACGACAACGTTAAATTTTCTATTAACATCACCAACGGAAATCGTGAAACTCGTGAAAGGATCAACCTGTTCGTATTGTTTCAAGAATGGTTGTCCCCTCGAAAAAAATTTAAAAATAATTGTTGTAGAAAATTATTGAATAGAAAAAACTTTATTTTTACCTAAAAGGAATTCTATTGAAAAATAAAAGGCGTCGGAATTTGGATTCTTGTTGTTCGATTTGTATCACAGTGGTTAGATACTCATGTTTTAGGCGAAAGTTCTCGCGTTTAGACCACATCTACCCCTCTCTTATGTCTCACTTGTATTTAAAAAAAAAATATATATATATAAGGTGCTTTACAGTATACAGTCTTCCATTACAATGTAATCTTATTCACCACAGATACTGATCAATTACTCCGTCGTTCATTTTACCTCACGATATATCTCGACTTTTAGTACGAAAAATAAGTCAGTTAAGTGAACAAAACCATGAAACAACCTTACCTCATCAATGAAAAATTCAACCGCGATATAAACATATATATATATAAGCAAGCATATATTGTCAACAAATCTATCCATATTCATAACCTTTTGAGTTTCAGATATTTGTGTTAGTATTTACTACGATATAGGTCTATGATATAGGTCAATTCTAATTTTACTAGTTAAAAATTTATTTTTGCATGTTTTATGGCTTAACCTTGTGATATATTTTAGAACATATTTTTTGCATGCAATATTCTTAGGCCACAATGTGTAAAACGGTTGGTTTTATTGAATTTAATTCCTATGTGCAAGTAAGGAAACTTAATGTAATTTTTCACTCTTTTCCTTTCTGTGCTAGGTTTGTTTTTCACATTATAGTTTCCTTATATAACTTGACTTGTTTAAGAGTCATTTTTTTTATGAATTTTATTAATTATATAAAAAACTTATTCAACGAGACATTAAGATTATAAATAAGTGAGCTAATTGTGGCCTGAAAGAGAGGACGACACGACACAAATTTCAAAAGCATTCAGCTTACAAAGTTCCTTACGTGTCCATATATATATATATATATATATGCACACACACAAAAAGCTTGTGTGTTCGTTGTTTAAGCACCTGAATTTGAGATCATGCTGAAGATCAAGTAGTGAAGAGGACATTAAAATTCTCTCTTTCACGCATACGGGAATCCATGTGAAGAGGACATTAAAGTTCAAGTCAGATCACACGGGAGTGTTGACAAAGAGCTTGGGATTTGCAAAAGAGCTTTAAGAGAATCAACACAGGAGCGCTTGATATGCACATCAAAACACCAAAATAAAGGGAGTTGATTTTACCGTTTCTTTTGAATGTTTTTAGTGTTTTACTAACTCTTCTATTTAGTGGATTTGTTTGTCACATAGCACGGGTGCCCATGGTTTCTCTAGTTTAGGTTTCCATGTAAAAATTCTGGTTTTAGTTTATATTACGCATACAGACATATTTAGCTTAATAGTGAAATATCAGAATAATTTGATGATTGAATAAGAGAAATCTTGATTAGTGCAAACAATTTGACTTTGTTGTAATCTAATTAGCGC
Source organism: Nyctanthes arbor-tristis (assembly GCA_963692815.1). Lineage (NCBI taxonomy): Eukaryota > Viridiplantae > Streptophyta > Magnoliopsida > Lamiales > Oleaceae > Nyctanthes > Nyctanthes arbor-tristis. The sequence goes on along the minus strand of CAVNYN010268592.1, from coordinate 10,750 downwards.
AATTTATTTAAACTCAACTTGGTTTGTAATATATGGAGTGTAAACCAAGGAGATACATGAAAGATAAGTGAAGCATTCATTTATTTTTCTATTTCTCGTCAGGCTTTTTCCGATAATTTTTAGCCCTACAATTAAGTAACACTATTTTTATCACCCTCATAGCAAATTATCTCAATCTTAGAATGGCAGTTGTATAAATGAATCACAATCATATATTTTGTAAGACCCACACATACAACGTAAAACTCCACCATGCACAAAACAATTTACTAATTATATTTCATTTCTATATTTTCCATATTATTTATTATTTATATAAAAGGTGATAAAGAATGGGATAAGAGATAGGGAGGGGTACGTGTTATTCAAATCCGGGATCTCTCCCCTGAAACGTAAAAATCTAACCACGGCTACACTTTGTTCGGAGCACCAAATTATTTATTTTTAAAATAGAAATAGAATGTACTTTATTCAATTTTATATTTTATTAAACCCATATCCACAAATTTATTTATTTATTTATTTTTAAAGAGAAAACTTTCATTTATAAAATTCATTTGTCCCGTGACGAATACATTCTGAGATAAAATAAGGGACACTACCTACCCAAAACCTATCATAAGATAACTGAGTAGCACGTGCAGCGAAATAATGGGCTATCATATTCTCATTCGCCACTAGTAAGCCGACCTCGAATATCTCGTGTATGGTGCGTCGAACTCCTTCACCAGCCATTGCACAATTGTCAAATTATCACATTCCACCCTTCCTATTATGAAGTTGTTGCACTCTGCGAAGTTTAAACCTTTCTTTGAAGTTTAAACCTCCCTTTACTACCATGGCCTCAGCCACTTTCGGTGAAGCCCCACCAGCCCTGTTCATTGCAAACCTTCCAGGTATAAATCCTTGCTCATCTTTTACCAATCCTCCCAACCCTATAGCACCTTCATGCTCCTTTACTACCGCATCTGCACACAGTATAGCCACATTCATATTTCCTTGTTCATTTTCCATATAGCATTGCTATTTTTCTCCTCGGTTGCTACCTTCATCGCACATTGTTGCGCCTGTTGATACTCGTATTGGAGAATTTAGATTACTACTGTCGTGTAGTCCACCAATGTTCTTTCCCTCCGCTATTAGGGTATTCTATGCATTAAATATCGTCCAACAAGACACACATATGTTCTTGAACATATATTGATCAGATGCCTTATATATGGAACTCAAGAAATCAAAGGAATCGAGCTCCCCACCCTCTCGCAATCCAATTTCTATTGGGTATGTTGCTGAAAATAATCCAGAGTTGAGAAGGAAAAGGAAAAGGAAAAGAAGAAGAGTCCTTGGAGGAAAAGAAATCTAAATCATATAAGGAATTGTCTTGTTTTATCTTCCAAGTCAAAGAAACCTATAAATAGAGGTGTTTACTTCTTCTTTTATGTACAAGAGTGACTTGAGTTTTTGAGAGAAAAATTGGCGAGCTTAGCGCATCTTGTGAGTTTTTCTTGTAACTCTTTGAGGTTTATTCAAAAAGTAGAAAATTAGGTGCTGTAAAGCTTAGATATTTTTCTTGTATTACTTGGGAGTTGTGGGTTGGTGAGTGAACTTCTATATGGTTGTAGTGACTTGAATCAAATAGTGAAAAGTTTTGATAGTCCGTAAATTTATCTTCGTTCTTTTATTTTTCCTTGTCTCATTAAATTCCTTAAACAACGGTCCTGCGAACATAATCGGGGAATTTACATTAATTCTCAACAGTGGTATCAAAGCCAGGTTTTGTTCAAGGTGAAGTATAGGAAAGATATGGCAAAATACGAATTGGAGAAATTTGATGGCAGAATCAATTTCGGCTTGTGGCAAGTACAAGTTAGGGATGTCTTGATTCAGTTTGGACTACACAAGGCTTTGAAGGAAAAGCCAAACCCGAGTTCCAACAAAGGAAAATCAGTTATTATCGGAAATGACGGTGGAGCTATCAAACCCGATATGAGCGATGAAGATTGGGAAGAGTTGGATTTGAAAGCAGCAAATATAATACGTCTTTAGCTAGCCAAAAACATCCTTGCAAACTTGAATGGAATATCTTCAGCAAAGGAACTTTGGGAGAAACTTGAAGAATTATATCAAACAAAGAGCCTCTCAAATCGGTTGTATCTGAAAGAACAGTTTCATTCTTTGAAAATGGATGAAGATACAAAAATTTTAGATCATCTTAGTGATCTCAATGGCATCGTTTCTGAACTGGAATCCATTGGAGTTAAAGTTGAAGATGAGGATAAAACATTAAGGCTCATCTAGTCTCTTCCGGCGTCTTATGAGTATATCAAGCCTATTTTAATGTATGGAAAAGAGACGGTGAATTTTGCAGAAGTCACGAGTAAATTAATCTTTGAAGAAAGGAGGTTGAATGGTAGAAGTAATATTTCATCTGAAAACTCGTTGAATCTAGTAGTAAGCTCGAAGAGGAAGAACTCTGGGAAAAGAAAAGTAATTTGTTGAACTGTGGAGCACCAGGTCACATCAGAAGAGATTGTCCAAGAGATAAAGCAGGTTCGGCTACTGGCTCAAAGAATTCGGACAACTCAACTCTCTTTGTGGGGAGTGATGTGCTATGAAGTAAGTGGGTACATCCTTATGGTGTGTAGCTAGGTGCCATGACAAAGAATGTTTGTTGCTTCTAGCGGTTATATTTACACACGAGCATTGGTTGACAGTGATACAGGATATGTGGTTGTAGTAATATCGATGGTTGATGAGCTCTCTCGAAAGTCAACAAGAGAGTTGTACCACAAATTTCAGTAAGTTTATTTTGATATTGAGTCGATGAAATGCTTGGAATTTGTTATTAATTCTAAGTGGTTATACTCATGTGGCAAAGTATGGGACTGTCAAAATGTCAAAAGCTTACCAGGTAATTTCCCAAGTATTGTGTACAAGACTGCAAAAGGAAAGATGGAGATTTTGGCTTATTTTGGCAAAGTGGAGATTGTTGGGTATATTGCCAAAAATTATCCAAAGTTGAAAAGGAAAAGGAAAAGGAAAAGAAGAAGAGTCCTTAGAGGAAAAGGAATCCAAATCATATAAGAAATTGTTTTGTCTTATATTCCAAGTCAACGAAACCTATAAATAGAGATTTTTTTTTCTTCTTTTATGTACAAGAGTGACTTGAGTTTTTGAGAGAAAAATTGACGAGCTTAGCACTTTGTGAGTTTTTCTTGTAACTCTTTGAGGTTTGTTCAAAGAGTAGAAAATTAGGTCCTGTAAAGCTTGGGTATTTTTCTTGTAATACTTGGGAGTTGTGGGTTGGTGAGTAAAATTCTATATAGTGGTAGCGACTTGAATCATATAGTGAAATGCCTTGATAGTCCATAAATTTGTCTTCGTTCTTTTATTTTTGCTTGTCTCATTAAATTCCTTAAACAACAGTTCTGCGAGCATAATCGGAGAATTTACATTAAGTCCCAACAAGTTCTACCTCCTTCCATAAGCCCAATCGCCTCCACACCTTTTAATTAACCCAGTCACACCCAATGAATTAATGTGTGACAGTTTCTATCACTTTGCATCGTGGGCATTGCATCTGAGTCGAAGGAAAAGCGTTTTGTGAGATATTGTGAGAGCCTTCATATAAAGTGTTTAATCCTAGGAGGAATGTTCAGCTTGCACGAATTCTTCCACCATGTTTCTTCCCCAGATAATCCCCTCATCAGCTCCCACCACCGTATGTTCAAAGTGGTAACCACTCCACTTATTACCGTGTAGGAGCCGTGTTTTGTACTTTGCCAAATAATTTGGTCAACGTCGCCTCTCCCCAACCGGAATGGCTAAAATATTTGTAATATCTACTTGCCAAAATTTTGACATAATAATTTCTGTGTTCCATTCCCCCTTTTTCATCCAACAGATCGCTTACCGAGTTCAACCCCTAGGTGGGCCTTGTATAGATTCAGCAGCCATCGTTTGTTGGCACCCGTGGATCTTTCCAAATATCAATTTATCGTCCATCTCCAGCTCTCCATCACATTGCCTATTCACTGTCTCTTTCTCCGATAGAAGGCTCTTCCAAAGGTACGAACTTCCTTGTTTATCCCTTGCTCTAAAGATATCACAGTATGGGTAGTATTTATCATTCAACAGTCACGCTGCTAGTGAGTTGGGTTCCTTGATTAACAACATATCTGCTTTGCCAAAGACTCTTGTTGAAATCTCGTAAGGCCCTAAACCCCATTCCCCCTTTGGCCTTTGACATGCACATTTTATCCCACCGAACCCATACCATTTTTTTCTTTGGTCCACCTCTTCCCACCAAAATCGGGTGTGTAGGCTTCTAATTTCATTACACAAATTTAATGATATCCTAAACAAGCTCATTACATATGTTGGCAAAGCTTGCAGTACCGCTTTGAGCATTACTTTCTTTCCTGCATAAGAAAACAAGTTTCGGTTCTACCCTTGGATTTTCTATTTGATTGACCGAAAAGTCTACTTTTTATTCCTCCCAAAAACGGCTGGCAGCCCAAGATATTTATCATGTTGGTTGGAAGTGTTAAGGCCGAATAGAGCCCCAATCTCTTGCCGAAATCCAATATCCACATTTGGCAAGAAGGTTATTGAAGTTTTTTCCATATTCACCAGTGGTCCTGGGGCCTTCTAATACATCCCAATGATGTTTAGAATAGAAGACACCCCCCCCCCAATTAGCTTCCCCAAATAGGATTGAATCATTGGCAAAAAAACAAACGACTTTTTCTCGGCCCACTTCTAGTGCATCTCATTGCACAGATCTCCCCTTTAGTTTCTGCTCAAGCGATAAGTGAGGTGAAAACCTCTGCACACGGTATGAATAAATATGGGGACAGTGGGAAGCCTTGGTTCAATCCTCTTGTTCATTCCACCAGCCGTTTATACTCGCCATTGATGGTGAGTGCAGAAGATTCAGAATACATTTGAGGAAACTTCATCTTCTACAGGACATTCTATCAAAGCTCCACGCCACTCAATCATATGCCTTGCTTATGTCTAGCTTGAGTGCAAGAAAGCTCTTCCGTCCATTGTTTTTCTTCGATAGCAAATGAAGCACTTTAAAAACCATAATTGCATTGTCCGTAAATAATCTTCTTGACACAAAGGCTTCTTGATTGCTTGACACCAGTGGTGATAGTACCTATTTAATCCTGTTTGCCAAACACTTCGATACTATCTTGTAAAATACATTACATAAAGAGATGGGTCTATAATGAAATAAAGATACATGAGATTTAACTTTAGGAATTAAAACAACGGTAGTTTGATTCATACTTCTACCATAGCCACATCCACAAATTTTATGCTATCCGCTTTCACCATTTTTGCTGTAATAACGCAAAATTTAAAGGGTAGTGTCTTCAACATGAAATTTGATATATATATATTTTTTAGAACTTATGGATTTTTATGAAATTCATCGATTTTGATAGAATTCCACATGATCCCTCAGATTGTAATAGAATTCCGTCATAGATTATGGTGGATTTCAATGGATTTTAGTCGAATTTATTGGATTTAAGGGAACATCTCAACATGGAACTTGAGTGATTTTAGAATTTCATAATGCTCGAGGTATTTTGAATAGAGTTTGATATTTTAATCATACAATCCATAAGATATAAATTTTAGTATTCCATACGAACTTATGGGAAAAAATATTTATAAACCACTTTTACGTTTGTTCGAGTAAATCATTTATGAGAACATTTAATAACTTACTATTACGTGTTTTTGTTTTAATTTAAATATTGAACAACCTTTTCTGTTATCCTTTTTTTTTATTTGTTTATTTTTGTGGACGTGAACTTGGGATGAAAAAGTTACCCGACTTATTACTTAATGATTAAACAAAATAAATAAGAAGTAAATATTAAACTATATAGTTAAAAGAATAAATTTTTGACCTTGTCTTTCATTCACTATAATTAAATTAAATTAAATAATTCATAGTTTTTTAACTAATGGACATATAATGAAATTTTTTTCAACTCTTTATATGGATATAAATTTATGAAATTATGTTGTAACTTTTTAATACTATACTATGATGATGATGATACAAGTTAAACATGATAGAATTTTCAAAAAGAAAAAAAAAATCAAGTGGCAAAGAAAAAAGAAAAGTATTCGTCATTTTGTATTTTATTAAAATTACGAAATTATTTTGAACCTTTTTTAATAAAATTAGTTTTTTTCAGAAAAAAGTATATTCATTCATAGCATCCTGAAATAATACATCAGAAATCAATATAGGAGAAACCCCTACCCATTCTAGCGAGCCTAACATAGAACCAGCTACCCTAGCTAGGGGATGAGCAGCTTGGTTAGCAGACCTACGGACCCAATAATAGGAAATATGACCAATTTCATTACTTAAGACATGACAATCTTCCACAATTAATCCAAAATGCAATAAATCAGCTTGAGGATAATAAAATTAGTACTATCATCATTATCATACAATAATGATAATCTTTTATCTTCTGTTAAAAAAATTTTGTTTGTATTAAAAATGATTATTAGAATTTTCAAAAATTAGAGAAATGATATAGGGAAAAAAACTACTTCTTTTGACAATATATTCTTGTGGATATATTGAATATTTATTTTGCACAAGTCAAATGTGATATGATTATTTGAGAACTAGAATGATAAGAAAAAAAGTATCAAGAAAAATCTTTCATTACAAATCTTCATTAGTTATTTGGCTCTTTATGAAAAAATTTGTGAATTCCATGAAAATGATATGAACATGTTGGATTTGACAAGAATCTTGTAAATGTATTTTGAAGCTTAGAATCTATAGAAATCCATTGAAATCCACCATTTAATGAAATCTAATAGAATCCATAAATTTTCTAAAATAACAAAATTTTATAGAATTTATGGAATTCCAAGTTCAGGACACCGAATTTCTATAGAATCCACAAAATTCTAAATTGGATACATGTAGATATATGGATTTCTAAAATCCATATTAAGGTAAAATTAGTTAATTGAGGCATTTTTAACCCCACTCCCAAAAAATAAGGTATGGAATGGCAAATTTGGAAAAAAAAAAACATATACCCACCCCCTCTCACTCACTCACTTCTCTCCCTATCTCTATCTCTCATCATATCTGTCTCTTCATTCTGTTTCTCATCGTCAGCTCTCTCTCATCCACTACTGCATGACGCCTCTGCCACTGCTTCCTCCTATCGTTGCTTCATCTCTGTCATCTACCATGTGACGCCTCTACCACCGCGTTTACATTCAGATCGCGATTTGGTGTTGAATATGGGGTTATCTCACATAGTGATTTTTTTTTTTTTTGGGTAGGATTTCGATGTCGTTCCACTTTTTTTTTTTTTTTAGGTTCTGAATTTTGTTCACCTATTTTATGAATTTGGGGTTTTTTCATTGCGATTCATGTGAACATAGGAGTTTTTTTTTTTTTTTAATTAGGGTTCTAGATCGCAATCTGAAGATTTGACTTCCTATAAGAAAAACGTAATTTTTTAATTTTTTTCATGAAATCAAAACTGTGGTGGTTGTGATGTTTTGTGGTGGTAATTCCGGCGAGTTATAGTATTTATGGCGAGTTGTGGTAGTCGTGTTGCAACCGGCGCTTGGTTTGTGACTGGCAGTTGTAGCAGTGGTGGTGTATTGTAACTCAGTGTTTTGGCGAGTTGTAGGAGAGGTTTGTTGTGACTCAGTGTTTCAGTGAGTTGTGGTGGAGGTGTGTTGTGACTTTGTGTTCCAATGAGTTGTTGTGGTGGTGGTGCGACTGGTGTTCCCGTAACAATTTGTGACCAACAGAAGGTCACAATAATTGGTCACAGTCATAATAAGGTCACACTTGGTCACGTTAGGGTCAAAATTGGTCACTTGATTTTTACTCCAAAAAAAAATTAATATACCTTAATATTAAAAATGGTATAAAAAAATGGATATTTGTCAAGTTAATCCCATATTAATTCCATGTTGAGGACACCCCCATAACTTTGAGGCAAATTAGAGTTGAATATAAATGCAACCAAAACTATCATTGATGGTGGCGATGATGATGGTGAAATGATGATGATGGCGATGATGATGATGATGATAATAATAATAATAATATTAATAATAATAATAATGCCAACCAGGCATTGCCCAACTGGCAAGACTGAGACTTTAGGATTCAACTCTTACCGAGAGCTTGTCATGTTGGTCTTCCAACATTTTATAGGTTTAACGCCGGGCTTATTTGGATGTAATTCTACATACATTATGTTTGTATAATTATGTTGACATATTGTTTGTCCTTGAGCTTTAAAATAGATCATTATATAAGCGATAAAAATAAAGAAGCCAGTAAACTAGCTGCCAAAGCTAAAAAGATAGAAAAAATTCTAGCGTAAATGTAGCATCAGCAACAACAAGCCTTAACATAAAAATAGGTTCGAATGAAAAGAAGACGAGAATTGAGAAGGGAAAGAGTAAAAGAAAAAAAAAAAAAAAAGGATAGGACAAAGAAAAAGGAGAAAAAACAGTAGAATTACTTATTCAAGACCAATGCTACATGCATTCATAGAGAATAGAAGATATAATTGCCCCATTTCCTGCATCGTACACATATAAGGAGTGAAAAGTTGGGCTCATGCCGAGCATTTTTAGTCTTCCAATTTTGTCCCTCGTCTTTCTCTTTTTCACAAGTCTCGCCACGGCAACCGTTTTTCCTCCCTTTTCTGAAAACACTGTTCATCCACAAAACTCCTTGTTCGATTACGTTTTCAATTTCAAAGCTTACTACTTCCAAAGTCTGACAGTGGAAAGGCATGAATTTAAAAGAAATTTCTTTTTTTTCCCTATCGATTTACTGTCTCGAATTTTTTTTTTCACTTCTTCGAGGTCTATAGTTTTTCTTTTTGGTTAGAAATTGCAGTTTGATTTGGTTGGTTCCTTATCTGCTTTGATTTTGGTGTTTTGACTGTGAGTGTTGTATTTTCCAGATCAAACTACAAAGCCGAATGCATGCGTGGTAGAGTCTCCCAAGCAAACTCTTTTTTTTTTTTTAGGCACTTTTTTTTCTAGGGGAAACACCTCGAAAATCTAAGCTCAAGATATAAATTATTGATTGTGAAAAAAGAAGTATATATGAGGGAAACATATGAACCTTACCTCCAATACATTGCTAGCTCTCCAAAGAAAACTCTGAATTTGGGTTTGTTAACTCTGAATTTGGGTTTTTTCTTGTTTGATTCGGGCTACTACATGCATGATCATTTATAGGTAGATTTCTTTTTCCCCTTTTGTTTTGGTTTTCTTTTCCCATTACCTTTTTTTTTTGGTTGGGGGAGGGGCCGGGGAGCAGCCAGACTCGAAATCCAACCCTGGACTACAATTTATTGATATGAAAAGATTGTACACACAAGAAAAGAAGGGGGGGCGTATTGAGCCATAACTCCCAAAGTCAAATAACACATCGACAATTGCAATTTCCTATCCGATAATATTATCATGCATGCAAGGGAGTACTATTCCAAAAAAAACACAGAAAATTACTCAAAACTTCAATATATCTATCTAATTCTAATATATGGAAGACCAATTTTATCCAATTTGTATGTGCCCATCGCCTGCTTAAATTGGGACTATGGTCAACTATTTTTTGCTTTTTTAATTTTGCCCTCCCTTCTTCTATTTCTTTGTGCGCACACAATTGATGATATACATTCTTTTCCAATTTTGTCCTCTCTTCTTATACTCCTTTATGTGTACAATTGAGGATACGATTGAAATTGGTGGGAATACAATTATACTTAACACAATCCATTTGTAGACTTCTTATCTTTAGATGATCCTATTATTATATTCAACTTGTTCACCAGTAATTGAAAAAAAAAATTGCAAAATAAATTGGAAGATATGTGAAATCATAGGTTATCAAAGTATAGCAAGTCATGTGACAATTTTGCAATATTTTATTAAATTCATAACAACATATAATTTTTTTGTTATCGCTGTTATATCTTATAAATGCTCCAGGTCTTCAAGATATCTTCCTAAGGATGGCAAAAAAGGCTCATCAAACCCAATAACTATGCGTACCTGACCTTACTGGAATGAAGAACACATAAGAATAGTCGGGTAGTTGGACTAGAGATAGGATAAAGAAACTCAGCTTAAGAATTGTTCATATATGAGTATTATAATTTCAACCTGTACCCTGCCCATTTTACTATTTCATGTCAAAAATAAAAAAATATATATTTAACAAAAATTCTTTATTCTAGTTTTAATAAGAGTAAAAAGTTTGACACCCCGCACATGCAATCATTAATTTGAATTCCCTATCCAGTCTTAGGAGGTGTACTCCTCAAGCCATAAGATGTCTAACATCATACGTGTGCTCTTCCGATCTTCATATGATCATGTAGAATACCCTGATTTTCCATGTGGCACAACTAGAGGTAGGCCTCAAGGTTTGCTCAAACCTCGCATTTTAATTTCATGCTGCATGATAAATGTCGTTGTTTTAATATAATCTCATCATCAAAAGGACAAAAATTTGAAATTCTTTTTCGTAGTGTAATTACTATCAATTATTTCTTTTTAAAAAAAAAGAAAAGAAAAACAAGTAGATTACTATCAATTACTTCAAAATTTAGAATTAAGGTAGCATATATTAAATGAAAATCAAGTAATCAGATTTCATTTTTATTCCAGAGGAAGATAGGGAAGGGGAAATAGAGGAGGG
>CAVNYN010268576.1:0-10476 GCA_963692815.1 Nyctanthes arbor-tristis | reverse complement strand
ATCTGCATGGGACAATTTTGAAAGTGTTTGAGATAGGGCAAAAATTTTTCGTGCAGATGAACTTGAGTGCTGACCAGCTACAGTGACCGCGTGAACAAAGTATGCAAGGAACATGAGTTTCAGTGAATAATTGGAGTCTCAGGGTTTTCCCCTACTAGTAGATTGTCTTTCTCAGGGTCAAGGCAATCAACTATAATTCCCTTATTTTCTTGCTTCTGCTTGGCGAATTTGAGCTCATGATCCGCCTTAGGTTTCTCATGCTCCTTAGTAAGAAGTGTGAGATCGAATTTAGAAACTTGTCATTCACCTTTTTGATGGTGTCCTCCTCGCCTGAAATAAAAGAGTCAAACTGATCCGCCTTGTAACGTTTAAAGTCATGAAGAGCTCTGGCTTGAGTTATTTAGTCTACTAGGGCTTCCTCCTTCGCTCTACCCAGCTGCACCTTAGGGTTGTAAACTGTATATTTGAGTTGTTTCTCCTGGATATGAATATTGGAGGTATAATTTTAGAGGTCTATTAGCCGACCTGACTTCTCACCCTCCAATTCCTCCTTGGTTACGGCAAGTTTCCCTTCAGAGCATTCAGTTCAGTTTTATCCTTCCCACACTCGCCTTGGAGATGATTTTGAGAGTCCATAAGCTCTTTTGTCTTAGACTGAGAATGGCCAAGTACAGTCACCAGTTGAGTTGCCAAGGAGGAAACTGAACAAAGGACTCCATGGCGTCTATCTGTGAGAACTTGTCTTCATCTTTCTTAGCCCTGCTCCTCACCAACATCTTATATGATGCACAATCTCAAAATTTGCTGAAGGGTCCAATTCTACACACATTTGAGATCAGTAAATGGGAAACATGAGCTCTAATAATTCTGATTTCTAGTTGGATTATAATATCTGATCTTAGAGTCATCTGTATGGGACAAATTTGTAAGTGTTTGAGGTAGGACAAAAATCTCCTGATTAGATGAACTTGAGTGCCAACTAGATGCAGCGATCATGCGAACCAAGTGTACAAAGAACATGAGTTTTGGTGAATAATGGGAGTCTTGGGCTTTCCCCCATCAGTAGATTGTCTTTCTTAAGGTCAGGGCAGTCAACTATAATTCCCCGCTTATCTTGCTTCTGCTTGCGAATTTGAACTCATGATGCGCCTTAGGTTTCTCATGCTCCTTAGTAAGAAGTGTGAGATCGAATTTAGAAACTTGTCATTCACCTTTTTGATGGTGTCCTCCTGACCTAAAATAAAAGAGTTAAACTGATCTACCTCATTGAGCTTAAAGTCACGGAAAGCTATGGCTTGAGTTACATAGTCAGCTTGGGCTTCCTCCTTCACTCTACCCAGTTCCACCTTAGGTTTGTGAACCATATATTTGAATTTTTTCTCTGGGATATGAATACTAGAGGTATGATTCTAGAGGTCCATCAGCTGAACTGACTTCTCATGCTCTAGTTCCTCCTTGGTTATGGCAAGTTTCCCCTTCAGAGCATTCTGTTTAGTTTTGTCCTTCGTAGACTCCTCTTGGAGATGATTTTGAGAGTCCATAAGCTCTTTTGTCTTAGGCCGAGAATGGCTAAGCGCAGTCACCTGTTGAGCAGCCAAGGAAGAAACTGAACAGAGGACTCAATGATGTCCATCTCTGAGAACTTGTCTTCATCTTTCTTAGGCCAGCTCCTCACCAACATCTCATTTGAGTTTCTGACACTGGTTGGGGACTTTCTTCAAGGACTCGCTTCAAAGACTCAGAGCCAGGAATGTGAACAGACCTGGCATCTCTATATATTCTAGAAAGTCTATCCTTCAACTTTACAAAATTAGAGGCTTGACTCTCATGGATAGGGAGGAAGAACGTGTCCTGATCACTATCCTGAGGCAGCATGACACTAGTTCCTTTGGGAAGTGACTTCCTAGCTATGGTTAGCCTGTTGCCTTATCGGTTTTTCCGAGGTGGGCGATATCAGATTTCTTCTTCCAAATTGAGAAAACATACAATGATCAGATTAGTGGCCATATAATCTTTCCAAGTAAATTGGAATCAACAAGACTGGAGTTATGGAAAGAAAGTGCATACCTGTTCTTTTTCTATACACTGGATGGTGAAAAGCTTAGAGCAGCATAGGTTGTGAGACATGCTAACCAAATTTTCTGAGCCGTTAAGTTAGATTTGTAGTGAGTGCCTCGAGGCCTGGTCATTCCTCATCCCCATTGAAAATTTGAGGACTAGAAGGCTAAAAGTTAAATCGTAAGAAGCTTCGCATCCCAACTCCCATAAAATTTGAATTTTTATGGTGTTTAGGCTTTAACGATACTTAACCACAAACACTACGGGCAATCATTTATATTAGTTTGATAAGTCAACTGTATTTGAGACCACAAAAATGAGGATTTGAATAGGAAGATCTAGACACTTTACCAATAGCGAAAGATCAAAGAGATTGTATCACACATTCATGCTGTCAGACCTCATTCTTTCCAGTGTCTGGTCCTCAACTCCTCTCATCACCAGACACTGGGGGGGGCAATTGTTGATATCAATCTAATGTCTCAACCACGACAAAGTCGGCACGTCAAAGACTTGATAGAGAAGAGCTGAATGAGAAGATCCAGACCTAAATCAGGATCTAGAGTTCTGATCTTCTATATTTTGGCCTATCTGGATCTCTTAATAATCGGCACTTTCCAGTCGATTTGAGATCAGGCCTATCTCAACCGATCTAGATCTGGCATTCTGATGTTCCCATTTTGGCCGATCTGGATCTCTTCACAGTAGGCGTTTTCTAGTCGATTTGAGATCCGGCATATCTCCTCCAATTCGGATATGGTGTTCTGATCTTCCCATTTTGGCCGATCTCGTTCTCTTCACAATAAGTGCTTTCCAGTCGATTTAAGATCCAACAATCTTGATCGATCTAGATCTAGAGTTTTGATCTTCCTATTTTGGCTGATCCAGGTCTAGCGTTCAGAACTAGGCGACCTCTGGGTAGGACAAGAATGTTGGCCGATCTAAACTCGGTTCAGCGAACTGGAAAATGCCAAAAATAGGGCCAAATTATATGATATAATATTGGAACTCGTGGGGCAATCTGAAATGATCGGATCAGGACTCCGCTAACTGATTAGAAAAATATTAAGAATAAGGCTAAATGTATAACTGGAGATTAGAAAGAGTCATCCGATCAGAAATCGGCCAAACAGGAACACTCGATTAGGAATGGCTAAACAGAAGCCCATATCCCCTTCACGATAGGATCAAAACAGTCTGTAGTATGAATGGAACCCATGTTGGGTATAAGAGTTAGTTGATAGTTGAAGGCGTTTGTTAAGACAAAGCTAAAGAAACATTGTACTTTCATATGTATCAACTAAGTTCGTGTCTCAATAGTTCGTAAAAAATCCCCAAAGTACCTAAAGATTTGCCTATAAATAAGGCCTTGGGGTACCAAAAAGGGATAGGCATTTTTTTCCTAAATAGGCATTTTTTTCCTAAATATAGAATCTAGAGAGAATTATTGCATTACACTCATTTGCTCTCGAACTCATCTCCTGATCAAACTCCTCCCGTTCACATGTTCACGTCGAACCTCACTCCGATGAGAAGTCCTAAACCTACCTCATCATCCCATCACACTTTTATTGCTGACTTAGGTCCATGTGAAACCCCAACATCGACAATATAAGTCAAACTTATAATAATTGTTTCGGAAATTCATAATGAGAAATTATACGTAATTATTTGGCTATTAAATTAATTTTTTACTTTTGAAGAAATTTGGCTATTATATTGTAGATGAATTAATGCATTCTATTTAATTTGTTTATCTTTCAATCATTAACCTTAGAATGATAGATATATGATTTTTTTTGAAGTAGATAGATATATGATGTTAATCACCCTTAAATGGTAATAAAAAAGTATGATAAACAAAAAGAGAGTGGATGAAAATGAACTTAGTTAATAATCACACCATTATAAAATGAATAAAAATTTATTAAGAAGGAATAGAAATTAAATGATAAGATAAATCAATGAATTTTAAAAGGAAAGCAGATCAGCATGAGAAAGAGGACAAGTTTGAGAAGAAAGGGAAAACCAGACAGTAACAAACAAACAAATAAATAAATAAAAGGGAAAAAATAGTGTTTACCACGCCAACTACCAATGAAATTATGCAAATGATCGAAATATCCCACTTATAGCAAAATGGGTGGGAAAATTGCGGTTAAATTGTACCTTAACTCCTTTCATTTAATTAATATATAGATAGATTGTTAGAAATAATAATATACAAAATATGAAAAGGAGGAATGGGTGGAAAACTTTTGATTTCTCATTTCACCCCCTACTTTATATCCTCAATGACTTTAATGAATCCATAAATGTTTTTCACCTTCCAAGTCCTTTCTTGTTTTTTTTTTATATCTTTCAAACAATTTACATTAATTTATTTCAAAAGTTATAGCTTTAAAAGTCATATTGCTTAACCCAACTTACTTTGACAAAAGGAAAATAATAATAAACGTTTAGTTTTTTATTAATTATTTAAGGCCAAATATACCTAAGAAAACTACTTCTTTAAAGCAAACTTTTAACTCCACAATATCTAAAGCTTGGCCCACGAAAAATTCCATCATCCTCCTCATTAAAATAAATTCTAATTCAATGGATATATAGGCCTAATTCCATAACACGTACTGCGCTACTAGTTTCAGTAGAATTCTCCACACATGTATGCTTTTCTCTTTTCCATTGATCTCCTCTTTCTAGCAAATATGAATTTTCGGTAAGTTTTACATAGCATTCCATTACGTGAACCAAATCTCCTAACATCAACACACATGGGAAAGCAGATTGTTTATGCATATGAATATATATTACACACATGCTTGTAAATTTTTTTAAAAAAAAGAAAGAAATAGTTCAACCATGGCCAAAACCAAGCTACTCAAGCGACCCGTTTCGCAAGCTTTACTTTCAGGCCACAAATCATCTACCAATGTCTTCATCTCATCACGTAGAACTCAAAAATATAAGTTTCTTGGCCAGAAACCTATCGGTTCACCGGAAAATAATAAACTTCGTTCCACACCGTCGACTCATAGCATTACTGTTTAAGATTTTGTTTGTACAACTTTATTCCCCTTGAATCAGTGAATGTTGAGCTCATTAAGAAAAGTCAAATTTTAAAGTTTCCAAGAAACTCCTCCGTCGCTGCTGAAAAGGAAAAGAGATAGGAAAGACTTTGCAACAGAACGTTGGAAATTGATATATTCCTTAATAAACAAAGCTAGTATTTATATTACAAGTTTCCTAGCATCTAAAGACTATATTATCTATCATCTAGGATTCTGGGATTACAATCAATAAAATACAAATATAAAGCTTATCTATTTGTTACAAAGGGATAAGAAAAAACACAATACGTAAAGATAATTACATACATGATAATTTTCCTAAACAAGAAATTATTTGGAAATCTAATTAATTATTTGGGAATCTTATTCTTAAATGCCCCCGAAAGATAGAGGATCCATTGGAAACACCTGATCTGTGATTTTGTGAATATGAGAATTGAGGTCATAGCCCCGGCTTTTCAAAAGTCTAGCAGACTAGCCAGCTTAACAATTAAGCCTGATTTGAGAGATCAGATTGTGATGACTCAAAAAATGGATAAAATTTTAGAGAAGATACGAGTTGGTGTTGGAATAGAAAAGATGGCAAGATTTTCACTTACTACAGATGGGGCACTTATGTTTAGAGTGCGCCTTTGTGTGCCGAAAGATGAATAGATTAGGAATGAGATTCTAACTTAAGTTCATTCCGCTTCTTATGTCGCGCATCCTGGTGGGACAAAGATATATCGAGATTTGCCTGATACTTTCTGGTGGAGGAATATGAAAAGGAGTATTGCAAAATTTGTTGTGAAGTGCATGGTGTGCCAACAGGTCAAGGTGAAACATTAGAGGCCATCAGGGCTATTGAATCCGCTAGAAATACCAGAATGGAAGTGGGAGAAAATTTCTATGGATTTTGTATTAGGTCTCCCGAGGACAGAAAAAAGGAATGATGTCATCTGGGTAATTGTGGATCGCGTCACGAAGTTAGCTTACTTTTTGCCAGTTAGTATAAGTTTCAACTTGTATGTCAGAGAGATCGTCAGATTACATGGAGTGCCAGTATCTACCATATTAGACAGGGATCTAAGATTCACTTTGAGATTTTGGAGAAGTCTTCACGTAGCCATGGGAAGTAAGTTGAATTTTAGTACCGCCTACCATCCCCAGGCAGATGGGTAAACTAAAAGAACTAATCAGACCATGGAAGATATGTTGAGGGCATGTGTACTAGATTTGCTGGTAGTTGGGAGAGACGTTTACCCTTGGTAGAGTTTACCTATTATAACAGTTTCTAGGCGACCATTGGTATGGCCCCATACAAGCATTGTAAAGCCATCGATGCTGATCGCCCATCCACTGGGATGAGGTAGAGGAAAGGGAACTTTTGGGTCCATAATTGGTTAAGGAAACTATTGAATCCATTGAGAAAATCAAATTGAGGATTAAAGCGGCACAAGACAGACAAAAGAGCTATGTCTATAAGAGGATAAAGGATTTAGAGCTTCAAATCGGTGAAAAAGTATTTCTCAAGGTGGCTCCAATGAAGAGTATCTTGCGTTTTGGCAAGAAAGGCAAGCTGAGACCGAGATTTATTGGACTGTTTGAAATATTTGAGAGGATTGGAAATGTAGCTTATTGATTAGCATTGCCACCAGAACTCTCAGTTGTGCACAATGTGTTTCATGTTTCCTTGTTGAGAAAATGTATCACTGATCCGAGTCACGTGGTGAATGTACAGTCAATTAATGTTCAGGAGGATATGACTTACAAGAAGCACCTATGTGTATACTGAAAAGAAAAGTTCATGTCCTGAGGAATAAAGAAATTCCATTAGTCAAAGTCCAATGGGTAGGCGTGGCAGAGATGAAGCCACATGGGAAAAGGAAGAAGATGTTCGGAAGGACTACCCTGAAATTCTAGATCAAGTAAGTCTAATTTCGAGGATGAAATTTTTTAGGTGGGTAAGTTAGAGAGATCGAAAATTTTTCTACCTAAAAATTTTTATTTTAATCTACGTGTCACTATGACTTGTCCAAATAGATTTGAATAATCATACTTCGATGATGCACCCGTTTAAGTCGAATGGAATAATATTACGAGAATGGAAAAAAATTTTGTTTTAACAGCTAATCTGAATTCGGTTCCAATAATTCAAAATTACCAAAATAGTTTATAACGAGTTAACTCCAATGAATAAACCGAATTGTATACACATCAATCGCACAATTGAGAAGCAAACAATAAAAAAATTTCAATCTTATATGATTTCTTTAGTCCGAATTCTTTTCCACCTAAATACTATATATTAAGCCTCAAAAGATTTCATTTTGCTCTCTTGGTCATTCTCATGACAGCAACATAAGGTTACTCCTCTTTCCATCTTCCTCTTCTTCCCATTTCCTTTAACATATATAGTACTAATAATCTATAACTATATTTTGGGTTTCAATCTTAACAAGGACACAAGGAATCCACAAGCTTAAGCTCAACAAGAATATTGTACCACAAGGTAAACATATTTTCCCCTATATGCTTCTACATTTCCTCCATTTTTACACCAAGAAACTAAACTAAAATGCTATATAGTACTATCAAATAAGCAAGACATTTCATTCATCCACCATAATGTCAATCTAAATCATCTTCATCTACCACAACAAACATCAAAAATAAAGAGAAAATCCGAAACTGTGTGGCTCGGTCGAAACCGAGCAACTCCATTTTTGGCCACTATTGAAGCTTCATTTCAAGCAACAAAATTGGTACCAATAGCTTCCCCATGTCACAAGGAACACAGTGGTACCTTCATTTTGGCTGGAAAACCGCCGTGTTCGCCGGAAAACTACCAAAACTGCCGTCCCTCTTCTCTTAAAACTGTCACTACAACTTTAAAAATCTATAACTATTCGATTTGCCAGAGTTTGGCCGGATTTGAAGCTCAAGAACTGGCCCCCTTCCATCTCGTACAACTCACTATTTCTTCTTTGGGTTTTAACAAAGAAATATTAGATCTAGATTGTTGTTTCAATGGTTATTTTTGGTCCCTAAAAGATTTAACAACATATAAATAGGCCCTAAACTAATAGTCAACTCTATCCTTGACCCAAGACATTTCGAAGTCATTTAATCCCACCCTAAAGTTATTATATCAATCAAACTCAGCCCCAAGACTTTTAAATAATTAATTATGGGCCCCTTAACTTTTAAATTTGTCTAATTAAACCCCAAACTTTCAAATTTTATATAATTAGTCCTTAAAAATGTTTCATTCTAATCACATAAGTCCTCAAACTATTAACTCAAATTAAATTAACCCTCAATCTATTCAAATAATCAATTTTGAAGTCCTCTAATTTTTATAAATCTACAACTTAGTCCCTAAATATTTAATTATGCCATAAAACCTTAAATTATGGATTCTAAGTCTAATTAATTTCCTTTATTGGCTAGACAGAATGCTTGAATATTTGAGAAACTTAGTTTTCAAGAATTTAGAGCTCGACTTAAAGTATTATAAGGTAGACTCCTTATTTAAAAACTTTATTTTCTTAAACGTGAGCACTTATTTGATTCATATTATAGTGATACATATAATTAATGTAAATTTGATGTTATTGCCTATTAAAAGGCATATATTTTCCATGGACCTATTAAAAGGTCTCGCCTATTACAAGGCGAATTTCATGCTTATTAAGAAGCGTGTTGGTTTGCATGGTTGTGTATATTATTGTGATATGAATGTAAATGGTGCGTGGAGTCTACTGAGTATTTCAAGTGAAATACTCATTCTTTCCAATTTAACAATTTTCAGGTTTCAGAGCTGGTGGTGGAATGACGAGCAGTGGCCACAATTAAATTATGTTATGAAAAAGATTTATCTTTTCAAAATTATCTATTAATTATGAAGAAAACATTTGATATCTCCATTTATTTTCTTGAAATTGTCAAAGATTGATATTCTATGATTATCTTCCGCACTCATTAAAAACTTACCTTATTGAACTTTGTCTTTTTCTGCGTTTTATTATTTTAAAAAGTTAACAAGAAAAGTTAAACTAACGACCCGAATACTTTTTCAAATTCGGCGCGTTACATTACTCAAATTGTGTATCAGAATAAGAGTTACATCTAATAAGAATTGTCAGTTAAATATAACCGTTCCTGATTTGTATGGTAAAAGATAAAGAGACTAATAGAAACAAAAGATACGTACAGAACTAACTTAACAATAGGGCAAGTGTCACAGAAAAAGGCTCTGCATGCTTGTTATTCCAAAGGGAGCTAGATTTTAAGTACTGTAGTTGTAATTTGATACCTACATCATATAATGTAACACATCAGTATTCACAAAGATGAAGAGCAGAAAGGGAAACAAACACTATAAAAAATGGCTAAAGATACTAGTAAGAAATAATCATACAAGCTTCTCCTTCACTTGAAACATGTGGAAGATTTTTGACTATGCTCCTTAACTTATCACCAGTAATCCGCTCTCTTGCTATATGCTTCAACTCTGCCCCTATAGAACCTATTTCCTTTCTTCCTAAAAGAATACTGAGGAGGCAAGAATTGGCAATGACAATCAAAGAAGGATGGTTTACCTCCATTTTTCAGTTGAAATGACTTAGTGTCACCTATACAATATGGACACGACATTTTGCCTTGTGTACTCATCTAGACAATATGCCATATCCAAGAAAATCACTAATAGTCCACAACAATGTGGCACTCATCTTAAAGTTCTGACCAGTATGTTTGTCATATGTTTCAACACCTTCACTCCACAAAAGTTTTAGTTTATCTATCAATGGACGCAAATAAGTATCAATGTAATATACTAAAAATTTTACTATAATAATAAGTCTATTTCTTTAGTTTGACAAATTATTGGAGGTAAAAACGTAACAGAGAAAGGTTTTTGGACTAGACAGATAAAAACTTTGAAGACTGGGCATATGGAGTAAAATTTTTTTACAGCAATTGACAATGAAGCGTGGACTCACACTAACCATAGATCTAAATTGATCCACCACTAACCTTTTCCCCCATTTTCTATAGATATATGCCTCGATAATAGAAGAAGAGGCAGGAGTATCTAAAAAAGGTAAGTGATACTCCTCAGCCAATTCTACATAGTCAAAATACTACTGTAGTATTATCAAAATACTTGGGTAGCACTGTGGGTCTAGCTAGAGTTTTGAAGTTTGAATAGTCCCATAGAAGTGTTTTTGAAGTACTGCGATAGCACTTAGTGAGTATTACGGGTATAAAATATAAATGCTGCTATTCTCAGTTGGAAGCACTATCGAAGTACTTCAATAATACTTTGAAAGAGATTTTTGTTAAATTACTCAAGAAGTACTTT
>CAVNYN010268573.1:0-37540 GCA_963692815.1 Nyctanthes arbor-tristis | reverse complement strand
CCACCCCCCCCCCAAAAAAAGGAAAAAGAAAAAAAAAAACCCATGGTTGCAGGGCTCACACAAAAATATTGACATTGACGCAAAATTTAATGGGTGTTGCGTTTCAAAAGCTCATCCACCAGAGCTTTAAAAACTGATGTCAATAACTTCCTATCATGCACAAGTGTAAGGTGTGAAATTTTGCAGATACTCCGTTATGTGGTAACTTTAAGAAACCATAGAAGAAACTTAACGGCCCAAATGGTACCAAAGTCTGGAAAGGTTCTAGCAGCCAACGTGCAAACTCTTGCACCGGGAAAGACCTGGAAGCTAACGTCGTTGGAAAAGCTTGTACCTAATTCTAACCAGCGTTCCTGGCAAATACCAATCTACATTTGTACACTTTGCACAATGTGCGATGCCATGTTAGGAGAGGAGTTCTAAGCAATAATGATCTCTCACTAAATGTATAATGGGATTATTCCGCCACACACATGATGGGAGATTGTTGGAACAACTGTATAAGCTCCCCATATACGGGGAAACCCTTGTAAGTTTCCTGAATAATTTTCCACCACCTGTGCATTTGACGGGATAGTCTCATAAGTTACCTCAATTATCTTCAGCCTCGTGTGCATATGACGAAATAGTCTCACCACACATCTGCCGTCTGACGGGAGATCATTTGTGGAGTTCTAAGACTGATGAGATATTAAGATTTGGAAAACAAGAATAGAATGACTTTTGACTATTGGAGTAGAGAACTGAATAAACATGATGGCATGACCAAACGCAAGAAACAAATGCTTGAAGAGTAACTAAAGGAGATGTCAAAACATTATTATCAGTATTGGAAAGGCAAGGGTTAGGAAGGAGGCATGTCCAAGGCATGAAAAAGAACTCCACGCCTAATGCTGGCCCAGGCAAGGAAAGGTACGCGCTTTATAGAAAAACCAGTCATAAATTCTGTGGTAGAAGAATTGAACAAGGATATATCAAAACCTTAACAGAAAGAAGAGATTAATTAACAAACAAACCTTTCACTTCAAGATTATACAAAGGTTCGAGTTTTATCATATGACATGCACACAAACTGCAATATATTCAATCCCTATACTTTCACACTTTTTTTTTTTTTTGCTTTTTTTTTTCCTTTATCCTTTTTCCATCCTCAATTATTGTTCTGTCCACTTTCAACACCTAAACCATACAACACTCCAGAATACCTCTCTAGTGAACCACTAAAGAAGTTCTCCTTCAACTTTCTGAATGCAAAAGATGTGAGCAGACTGTCCGAACCAGCCTGATGGCATACCCCGACTCGCTCCACCTCCAACAATTCCGCCAGCTTATTCAAACCCCCGTGTAGACTGTTACAAAACTTCATCAAATGCTTAATATCATAAACCACTGGGAAGTATACATGGATCAATGTAAAGAACCCCTCCTCCGTATAGGGCAAGCTCTGGCAAGTCAAGAGCTTGAGCAAGTACCCAAAATCATATCCACTATGGAAAGTCACCCAATACACATTATCATTTAACACAATCCCTGATGACATCAGGAGCTCGCCAAATCGCTTGGCGTCAATACCCTTCTCGTTGTTCTTTGCAAAATCAATGCCACTTTGGTGCAATAATTCAATAGAATCATTCGCAAATACGTCCTCATTCTGATTGAATTCCCGGAAATTGAATTGCCAAATGCAATAATTATCCGTCCCACATGTCGGCAAGTTTCCTTTCTCATCGGAAAATGTTAAACCTAACTGAATCAGCTTCAATAAATCCACATTTGCTTTCAATGTTTGGTAATGGTAATCACTGGAATTCTTGAAATTGCCCACAGGTCGGATCACAATACCAGGAAACTCTGTATCCATGGCAATATACGGGTAATCATCAACAATTTCTCGAATTAGGGCAAACTCTTGTTCTAAATTATCAGCCCAAACCTCCCGAATCTGAATCGAATCGCTTTTTGGTATATTCGACATCTCCACAGATATTCAGCTTTCTTCGGCGAATTTTACAGATTTACGTCTTAATCTTCCGGGGGGCAAAACTGAACTTTGGCACAGCCCTCCAATTTCTGTCAAAAAATCTCCGTTTCCATATAAAATCTGCAATAAATTTCCAGAAAATTTAAAATGAACCCTAGATTATACAGAAATCCATCTCAAGAGGATAAGAAGAGCGAAACCCAGATGACGAAAGCTAATGAAAAGTTAAAATACCTCACAACCAGCAAAACTTGGATCTTGAAACAACGAACCAACAGAAATATTATTATAATTTAAACCCAAAAAAAGAATTCACAAAAATACATGTATATTTACATATGTTCGACATGAATATCTATATACACATGTGAAGATGAAGTTGTGGGGTTTTGGGGGCCGGACGGCAAGATGGTAGGGGATAATTAGAGTAAGACGGCGACGGCGGCTGAAAAATTAGGGCTAGAGAAAAACCTGAACCATTTGTTTTCTTTTATAGCTGTGATATTTTTAATTTTTGAAATGATGATAATTCTTAAAGAAAGAAATAATTTGTGGGATTTTTTTTTTCTTTTTTTTGCCCCCTCTTTTGGTACTATAATAATGTAGAAATTTGAAAATGTTTTACGGAGGATTTATTTCATGCATTCATGGTGCGAACATGGGGAATTGGGGATCTTGGTGAGGGTTTGATATAATAGTCCATAAGCTGGGATAAGTGGAAAATTTTTTTATCGAGTTTCTTTTCAATTGCAATAGGCTATCATGTGTTGAAATTTTGGAAGGTTAAATGTACGCTAACATAGATGTGTTCTAGTGAGTCATGTCATGTCATACGTTTGAATTATTATTTTGTTATGTTTTGTTTGTATTCTGGACATTGATTAGTCCATTACATAAACAATAAAATCTAATTCTAACATTGTTGAATTTGAAACGATATTTATTGGTTGTCTTGTGGCATGAACATGTGTGGCATGAACACTATGGTTAAGACGACAATGTTACTTGACATGTGTTATGTTAGTTTTCTTTGTTCTTTTGAAATCTAAGTAAAAACTTTAGAAATTATACAAGACAGGCAAGAAATGACATATACAACATATTCATGTTTAAAATTTTATTAGTAAGTGCAAATTATGGAAATGGTAACATATTCTCAAGGAAATCATTTATACTGTTTTATTTTTTTTATATATATATATAGAGAGAGAGAGAGACAGAGAGAGAGAGAGAGAGGTGACACCATTTAAATATATCAATTTTTTAATTGCAAAGCTTATTTTTGCCATCTTATTATTCTTTGTAATTTTATCTTTAAAAGAAGAAAATAAAAACAAGGGAGCAAAATGGAAAAACGTAAAAAATAGTTTTAGTAAAAACAAATTTTAAAAAAAAAATCATATTTTCTCACAAATCTACCATCATACTACAGCTATTACTAGGATATTTCTCTTTACGTATTGTGAAAAAATGAAATAAAACATTCTTTTTCACCGTATTTCTCTTTACGGCGGCTATTTTTTTTAGATAGGGAAAATTTCTTATTGCATGAAATTATATATTTTATTTTTAATAAATTATTATCTTCTTGTAGTTTTTATTTTATTTTTCAAATTATATATTTTATTTTATATCTATCAATTTTTTTTTTTTTATGAAGGCTATTTTATTACATGGAACTCAAAATTGTGGTCGGGAAGCAGCTGTCTTGCTCCATTGCTAGCTACTAGTTTTGGATTGAGCTCTCTGTGCCAGTGGCAAGAGGTGAGGCATGCAGAAGAGAGTTTTAGATGTAGCAATTTATGAAGACAAAAAAGGGATGGAAAAGACCCCAACCGGTTTTCTTAAATGCAATATTGATGCGGCTTTTTCTAGAGGACCAAGCACGGGTGTAGGCATGGTCATTCGGCCTGACACTGGTGAATTCATGGTGATTGCAACAGGATGTACCTCTGCAAAGGAAGTGGAAGATAATGGTCTCTAGCTAGGAAGCTTATTTTGGATGCACTCTTTGAATAAACATGATGTGATTTTTCAACTAGACGCCAAGCTTGTTGTGGATGCAATGTCTTCTTCAAAGAGTGTTTTTATTGATCATGGACGCCAAACATGATGTGATCCCACTGAGTTTGGTATGGTTATCAAAGAGTGTCAAGATTTGAGCAGGAATATTAACAACATATAGTTTTAGTTTGTTCCAAGGAGAGGTAATTGCTGTGCACATATTGTAGCAAACGAAAGCTTTTGACACCCTAGTTAGATTACAAAGGGGATTGTAGGGGTGAGAATCCAACAATTCTAACTAGGATGTCATCACACCAAATGGGTCTTGGCACAATTCTCCTATTAATGAATCATGATTTAAAAAAAAAAAAAAGAATCACGAAAACTTGAACCAATGATTAGCTTTTGTAAGATGAAACCGTCTTTGCATTGGTGACGGTCCCAATTCTTTTATTTAGAATTAGATGTTTAAATTTGTCAAACTAGTGTGGTTTAATTATTAAAAATATCTTTTAGGTAAAATATATTGACACCACTATTTTTATAAATGCACAATGTTTTAATTATATTAATAGTCCGTGAACATTATTTACTTCAAAGTTAGGAACATAAATGCAATAATTAGTAAAAGTTAAGGCTATGCTATGCAATTAAAACATGGTGAGGTTATAAAAACCACTCTATCTTATTTTAGATGCAGTTAAAATGTGGTGTAAGAATTAAATTACGCAGTGGTAATATAACTACCTTTTTTAAGGGTTGTTTATGGTTTTTTTCCCTTGCTTCTAGAAATGGAGGTGTAACATCCTTGAATATTCTAAAACTTCTATATTACCCAAAAAACAATTTTAAATGTTACAATATATACAAATTTTCAGTAATTGAAATAGAAATTTCGCCACGTTGTCAATCTAGTTTTCATAAGGGGATTAGATTATATTTTAGTTTTATAGCATGATTAAATAACTATTGGTTAGCTGCAGGTAAATCTGCGCCTCATGATTTTTTCAAATAGATTACCTTTGAACTTTGGGTAATATAAATAATAGGAAGCGCCTGTAGCTCAATGGACAGAGCGTCTGTTTCCTAAGCAGAAAGTCGTAGGTTTGACCCCTACCTGGTGCGGTTTTTTTCACCTTTTATTGCAATCTTTTCAAACCCTTTGGTGAAAGTTCCAAACTTACAAGGTTGATTAGTCATTTAATGGTTAGATTACATCATAAGATTAATTAATGGCTATAAAAATACATGTTTTCCATGTTATTGATCTCATATCACCACTGGATTTTGCACTCGTGCGTTATATGAATAGAGCTCTAAAACTTCAAATATAAAATGTAGAGTAATTATATTTGTCAAGCTTGATATCTTATAAAGAAATTAAAAAACCCAATTTTATATATGATATGAGCGTTATATTGACAGAAACATAGTTCACTTTTATATAAAATAATATAGTTATAGCCCTAAATAATTGTTTAATATCCTATTTATAATTCCACCTCTGTAGAATAGATGGTGGAGATCAATTTGATCTAACAATTACTATTGATACCCTAAAATATTAATAAAAGATTATTCTAAGCTAAAGTTGGTAGAATATTACATTCTAGTCATTAGAGGAATTCTAGAGAAATACAACCTTGATTTTTTAAAAACAATTTTTATTTTATTTCTAGAACTGTTTTTTTCATGCAAAAAAAAAAAAAAAGTGGTCATAAGCATCAAATTCTCGACGCTCCAAAGCACAACAAAGTTACTAAGTTATTTAAAAGAAAAAGTTTCAAAGTTGCAAACCCATAAAAGTAAGAAATTATAAATATTTAATTCAGTGATGAAAAATGTATAATAAAAAATTAACAAATTGTATATAGAATTATACATACACATATTATAACTAATATAATATTAATTGACATACAACTTTGTAGAGTTACATCATTATTATTAAGATATGAGGTTCGGAAATTAAGGGTAATTAATAAGAATCGAATGCATTTAGAGAATGGTACTTCGTGACACTACCGGGGCTGTTTGTTGCATGTCGTATGGAACCAGTTAATGGGAACTTTTCGGCAAAGGAGGTAGAGGCAATGAGACTCAAGAGTGCGATATGTTGTCTGGTCAGACTGGGCATCTCGGCAATAGTGATTGAGTTGGATGCTAAAGGCGTTGTAGATGCTTTAGGAGGAAAATAGGTTGATAATTCATAATTTGGGTTGATTATTCGTGAGTACAAGAACTTATTGCTACACCTGAACTTGTTTGAAGTGAGATATGTTCGAAGAGAAGTTAATATGGCTGCACATAATCTAGCTCAGAGGCCGATTTCATGTTCCACACTTTGTGATTTTCTTGTAGCCCCTAATTGGCTTACTAATACCGTCATGCATGATGTAACTCAAGCTTTGAGTGTTAATGAAAATTGATTATTTGCCTTCCAAAAAAATATTATTTATTATTATGATATAATAATATTTAAACAAATTAATAATGAATGACACTTATAGCGGAGGTGAGATATATTAAGAAAAAATCCTTCTTTACGAAATATAAGAGCCGAGTGAGTATTATTTGCCTTCCCCCCCTTAAAAAAAAGTATTATTATGATATAATTTTATCTTATCTTATATATATTAAAATAGGATAGTAGTTATATCCAGGTTTTCCCGTCAAAATCACCATCCTACTTTCATATGTTTCTTTATTTTATTTTATTTTATAATATATATATATATATATATATATATTAAAGTAGGATAGTGGTTATATGCAGGTTTTCCTACCAAAACCACCATCCTATTTTCATATATACTTCTTTATTTTATTTTATTTTATAATAATAATAATAGTAATCTATTAGTGATATTATCTATTAGTTATATTTTTACTATTATTTTATTTTATAATTATATATAAAAATTTATATATATATATTTTATTTTGTGCATAATATGCGATTTGTTATCTATTAGTATTTAATATATCTATTCTATTAGTTTTTAGCAGTGTTCTAAAAAGTGTGAAGTGCGAAAAAACGGCGACTCGAAACTTTAAACTTTTCAAACTTAAGCGTACATAGCCGGCGCTTAAGCGTTAAAAGGAGTTTTTAGATTTTTTTTATTTTTAATCAATCTAAAGCTATTAGATATTTAAATTAATGCATATTAAATTGAAAAACACATTTAAAAAGATAAATATTATATTTACATTGTAATTTTAAGAGATATTATACAATTTAATGTTTTCAAAAGAGTAAAAGGCAGATGAGTCATACTTTATAGATGAAGATTAAGTATCATACATACTAACAAATAGCCCAAAAGAAAAGAAGTCCCAATGGCCCAAAACAAAAAATGTCTCAATATTATTATTACTTAGAGTCTTAGACTATTAGCTAATGAATTGCCCAAATATTCAACATTGAAAGAAATAGCGGTCAACGGCTTTTTTCACCGTTTACCCCATAAGCGAGGAGTGGAAGGGGCCATAGGCGGTTAAAGAAAACCGTTAACTGCTTTTTTACCGCTTACCCCATAAGCGAGGCGTGGAAGGGCGCTTAGCATCTAGGCGCGCTTTTTAGAACAGAGGTTTTTAGGTTGTCTTTAAAAATTTAATATTTCTTTTAAAATTCTAACATTTGACAAACAAATTTCAAGTATTGGGTTATTGAAACTTTCTTCTCATTTCTATCAAATTCCTACTCGTGAGATTAAGGGTATAATAATAAAGTAAATTTAAATCAGCTTTAAAAATTTTATTTTAATTCAAAACGACAAACCACACATCATACAACTTATAGTTATATGTTTAATACATTACTTAATTTACTATTTATTTTTTCTGGAGACCTATATATTAATAAAAATTTAAGTTGAGGGGATACAATAGTAGTAATATTTGATTATGATGATTTGGAAAAAAGAAAAAAAATTTAATTCGTTCTAGAGCGGAAATTGGTCAAAAATTAATGTTATAGGTAAATCATATAAAATCTATCTTTTAATGTGATTTTGCTGCTTTTGAGTCTTTTATAATAAGAATGTGTGTAATTTAGATTTTTTAGAATAGATTTTGTGAACAGTGATTTTTTTTAAGATAATGTATGACACTATATGAGGAAATGCGAAAAATAATTTTTGTAGAAATATGTGGGGAAGATCCAATGTGGAAATGAATTCATTTTGACAAATAAATATTATCCACACCCTAAACGTGTTATTGGATTTCTTGTACGGATGCTCATTAAATAATTAAGGATATAGGTGTAGGGTAATTTTAAAGTTATACAAATTTCGTGTATGCTCTCTTTTCTATTGTTTTTTGATTTCTATACTCAACATGAAATTAATTTTATTGCCAAGTGAAAATATTGTATGTTTCAGTTTGATTCTATTTATGCCATAAGTATATTAGTACGCAACCTATGTATATAAGTGAGCAGTATACAACAAAATTGTGATTATTTAGGTTTTCAAATTACCATGCCTTTATTTGGCTAATTATTCTATTCCGTATAACATACGAGTATACAACTAGTAATATACAATAATATTTATATTTGATTGTTGTAATAGATGGGCCGAAATAGTAAAAGGCTTTTTTTTTTTAATTGAAAGGGCTTAGAAAAATAAGAAGGGGCTCAAAATCAGGCCCTCAAAATCGGCCTACACAATCCCAAACAAACCAACGGGTTTAAAAAAAAAAAAAAAAAAAAAAAAAAGGTCAGTTAACGGGGAGGGTCTGAGGAACCGAGAATGGGAGTCGAACCAAAACCTTCGAATTCGATCGGCTCTCAGTTGTACGTGAACCTGTGAACGGTCGCCGTCCGGTGGCTCTGCCTCTCTTTGTCGTCTT
The DNA here is from genome assembly GCA_963692815.1 of Nyctanthes arbor-tristis. Lineage (NCBI taxonomy): Eukaryota > Viridiplantae > Streptophyta > Magnoliopsida > Lamiales > Oleaceae > Nyctanthes > Nyctanthes arbor-tristis. The sequence goes on along the minus strand of CAVNYN010268573.1, from coordinate 28,698 downwards.
GTCGGTCGAGTCTCCCATTTGGTCACTGGTCGGCAGTCACTCGCGCAGCGCAGCAGCCAGAGCCTCAGGTAAGCTAACACTAATTCCTAAGTTCCTAGATCCCTAATTCCCAATTGGCCTTTGGAAATTGTTTATGAGATCACATTAACTTTTTTTGTGCTTTTTTGAATTAGTCTATCTATTCTTCCTATGAATTAGCCTATTTCTCAAGAGGAATTAAGCATCGACGATGAATTAGGATTTAGGCATAAAGGAATCCCATCTTTTAAATGAAAAGATAATTATGAGAACGTGTACATTGCTGGAATTTTTACATTGCAAACTTATGAATTATTAGATGATATTTGGTCAAGAACCTATGTGCGGAATTATTATGAATTTTTTCATTTGCTGAAATTTCTACATTGCTGGAATTTTTAAACTCTTTTCACTACTTCAATCCAACCATTGTAGCTCAGAAGTGCAGCTTATTGAACAGATGGCACTGTCTAGAAATATATTTGGGTTGTGTTTTCCATTTTGTGTGATTAAAAAATAAAAAAAAAAGTTGGGACCTGTTTGCTTGAATCCATTTGCACTTTGAGAATTATGAATTGAGTGATATGAACTTATGGACTTGAATAAATTGTTACTTATAGTCATCTTTGGTTTTGCTTAATTATTTTTATTGGTACTTGTAGGACAATTGAATTAGAAATAGTTATACTTCGTGCCTTAGAAATATGAATCCACATATCAATAAAGGAAAAAGAAAGAGAAGGAAATAGCTTTAATACGAATATAGGCATGAGACCTTTGATTAGTGGTTTTGCCTCTAAAAATGCAAAACATGCGGTGTTTAGGTGACTCTTTGGGATATTGTAATGCGTTTTGGTGATAATATAGTAATCCTTTGGAATATGTTTTTTGGTTCCTTTTTAAATTTAGTGTTCAATATATGTGTCTTTCACTCTATATGTTTTGTTTCGTGATAAAAGGTAATTAATTGTTGCTATGTCCAGGGCTTATTTTTTGAGCTCGCCTCGGGCCTTAGGAATCATAGGCCTGCCCTGATCATTATCAATTCATGGACTAAATCACTAGATCTCTTCATTGCGCAAATTTCTATCTAATCTTCCCACCCCTAAGCCCACTATGTGTCTTTGCCTCTATACCTTCTTTCCCTTTTTCTTTTTTTTTTTCTCTTTAATTAATTGAATCGCTTTGCCACTATCATTCAATGATTGAATGATACTTTGATTGTGTATATTGAGAAATATGTTTTTGACACTATTGATAACGATGTAATTTTACAACGTCATGAAATTATGAAACCGCTTAGGGTGCATTTGTAAAAAGATCCTACAGTTTTGTAACTATGTTTTGCTATTAACAGAGGAAATGGGAAAGTGTAGTGTTGGGATATTGCTTTCTTTTCTACCTATTGCTCGCTAGATATTTTGTAAGTAAAATGTGTTGCATACACATGTTTCGTAAATTTTTATTGTGCATACCTGTTTAAAAAGGTCTAGCTCCGCCACTGTATGAGAGATAGTATGAAGATTAGAAATGACTTTATATCGTAACTTATACATATTGTGTTTTCTTTTGAAAGGTAAAAGAAAATCTCGTTGTCTGCATATAATCAAATGGACTTTCAAGTATGATGTATAATGTATAATTTAAAAGAAGCTTAGGTTGGTATTAGATTCTATGAAGTGTGTAGTGTGTAGATTTCCATAAGTGGCAAGGATGGAGGTAACGGGAGGATCTATCTCGAAACTAGCTTCAAAATGTACTCAAATTAGGATCATCCTGAAAATAAGCAAAATCAGAGGCAAGATAACAAATTTGAAGTGTTAGCCTTCACATTTTTTCACATTCTTTCTTGAACTAAGAGAGAGGGGAGTTGAATGGCAGAAATTTGTGTAGTAAAGTGTGTCCCATGAGATATGTGGATGTATTTGTTTGACCAAATTCAAATTCAAAATAGAGTTAGAAAAAATGAGATGGCTATAGCAAGGAATTTTCTATATGATTCTCATGTTTTTCTTGACAACGTGATATCAATTAATTTTCACCAAACATAATAGAACATTTGATTTTCTAGAGTCTAGTCTTCTTCTGATTTTAAGGTGTTTTAGGGTGAATTAATTCTTCATCCTTCTTTTCGGGCTCCCCCTGGAAAGCTTCTATTTGTCTCAAGACATTCAACTTCAATTTCTTTTTCTGAACTAATTACTGAAAAGAATATTTGGCTATGAGACAAATTTTCTGGCAGAAGTAACCAGTATGAAATGAATGTCATGAGAATTTGAGCTACTTCCTCTGGCACTCATTTTTCTTAAACAACCATTGTAAGAATGTTTCAATAATCTGACGCAAATTTTTGGTCAGTTCTTTGTAAGCAAACAGGTTAAGTATCTATCCTTACTTTAATACTACACTTCTGAGAGTTCTATAAATCTGATTCTAATATGATGTTTCTTGGTTCCTGTTGTTTTAAGATACTAATAACTGGTGTGTAATTCATATGGTTTTAAACTTCATCAAGTCAAGAATTCATGTTTATCATTAAAAAAGTAGAGATCTGTTGCCCAGCCAGTTCTTCATTAACTATTTTGTTCTAATGACATTCTACATACACCAGGTCTTATTACATATTATCTAATGGAATTTGATCTGTTATTCTATGTCTTAAACAACGATAGATTGACTGCTATATTTTGTTTATAATTTCGTCACAGTAATTTTCTTTAAGACTGCAACTATCAGAAATTTGTGGTTCTGTGGTTGATCATGGATCGGCAGCCTCATGATTATGCTGCTGCTATGGCATTTGCTCAACAGCAGCAAGTCAGTAATATTCAACAACAGCAACAATATGGGTTTCATCCACAAAATCAACAGTTTCCTCCATCTGCTCATGGTCCTCCTTTTCGGCCCCCGCACCCTCCTCTTCAACAGTTTCCATATCCACAGCCAATGCAGCAACACCAACTCTATCCGCATCCTCCTCCTCTTCCTCACCTTCACCAGCAACCCCCACCCGCCTTCCCTCCGCATGTGCCTCCTCATCTTGTTCCTTCTCCTTTCCATGGCCCATATGACTCTGCACCACCACCTCCTGCTCCTCCTCCATCTGATCCCGAACTGCAAAAGCGTATTGATAAATTGGTTGAATATGCTGTCAAGAATGGTCCTGAGTTTGAAGCTATGGTTCGTGAAAGAGAGCAAGACAACCCCTCTTACAGTTTTCTCTTTGGAGGTGAAGGCCATGGTTACTACCGATATAAGCTTTGGATGGCCACAAGACATCTAGGGGCTCCATTCCCTCCTCCTTACCCACCCTCTTCTATGCCAATGATGCATCCTCCCAATCCCATGATGAGTTCATCACCCATGAATATTCCTCATGGTGCTGCTGCAGCTTCTGCTTCAATGTTGGGTGCATCTCACTTAGAGCAACCTCCTTTTCCACCATTCTACGATCACCCTCACAAATCGCAGCCTTTTGTTGGACATGGACGTCCTGAATATGATCAGTCTTTTAGGTCTTTCAAAGGTCTATCCAGACCACTTCCTTCTGATGTTGAAATTGAGCTGAGTGGTGTTCTCAAGAATCTTACTGGTACCAAGGAGTCAATCAAAGGTGCGAAGACTTGGTTTATGCAGAGGTCTCCTTTTGTACCCGCGCTGGCTGAGGCACTGAGAGACACGGTTTTTTCCTTGGATGATTCTGAGAGACAACTGCACATAATATACCTTGCCAATGATATTCTATTTGACAGGTAGTCTTCAATTGCTAAAAGATCGATATTTTCTATAGATTTTTTTTTTCAAAATCTAAATATTGGCTGCTTTTGTTTGAAGCTTTACTTTTTCAGCTTTTGTTATATATATATATATATATATATATCCTTATAATTGCCAATCACGAGTATATCTTTCTTATAAATGCAAATGAACTTTGAATTGAAAAACAAAAACCATGTCCCACCTTAATCCATGGCAAGTGCAACACTGTCCGTATATACTATTATTTATTTTTAGTGCTATACTCCCTCCGTACCATAAAAATAGGGTCATTTCTTTTTTTTCCCCATATAGTTTAAGAAACTTTTAATTAATGTTATTGGAAAAGCGATAAGTCATACATTTTTCTAAAATACTATCAACGATCAAGTTTGGGCTAATATAACAATGTATATTAAATAAGCGTGTTTTAGGAAAATGAAAAGTAGATACACTCCCAATAAAGTAAGTGAGTTGTAATTTGGGACAAACAAAAAAGGAAAATGAGCCTATTTTTGTGGGACGGAGAGAGTATTATTTTTTCTAGGTGTAACATGGGGTACCAAATGCACCCCCAGTCCTTGCAACATGCACCAGCCACATTCCTTTCACAGTTTTCAGCACTATAATATTTGCTTCGATATTCTTTCTTTAACATGTTTGGAACTTAAAATGATAAAGAGCCATAGTGGTCTCTCTCTCTCTCTCTACACACACACACACACATTTATTTATTTTTCCTTGAGGGAGGGAGGGAGGGAAAGGATGGGTGGGAGAATCATGTGTTCCTCAGAATCCATTACGTTTGTTCCTCGTCTTATATTTAAACTTCTTAAATACAGCTTGCAGAGGCGGGTCAACCCTCTTGAATTGGATAATGAGGCACTTGCATTTAAGCCAGTTTTGGGCTCTATGTTAGCAAGGATTTACCACAACCCTCAAAACAAGGAAGAAAACCAGGCACGCCTTCAGAAAATTATACAGTTCTGGGCTTCTAAGGATGTTTTTGATCAGGATACAATTCGTGTGCTCGAAAATGAGATGCTGAGTGGGTTGCCTCCAAATCCTCCTCCAGGTCCTCACAGAGATTCATCTACAATTGCATTAGATCCTTCTGCAGCCATAGGTAGTTTTAGAATAAAAATGAATCAAAGTGCATTTTGATGAAAATTTGGACATTTTCTACTTGCTATGTTCTCTTTTTTGTCCATGTAGGAGGACCCCACCATGCAGCACAATGGCAGCCTGATAAGCAAAATTCAGTTCCAAATGCGGCGGTTCAAGAACAAGCTCTGCCATCAATGGCACCACAACAATTTCATCCTACATCAGTTCCTTCCAGTGGTTTTGCCGGATCTATGCCTGTGCCATCTACCATTCAACAATCAAATCAACAGCCGGCACCTCCTCATCTTGGCAAGGTTGGTGAAAAACTGCCAGATCGGAAGAGCCTCTGTTCCCACCTGGTCTCATTCCTGGTATGGTCAGAAAAATGCAGATTGGTAGTGGTGTGCCTTACTCACCCATGAGCCCTCTGGATATTCCTACTGTTATACCGCCTTCCAATATATCACCATCTGAAATCAATGAGAGAGTGTCAAAATTCTTCAGAGAGATTGGTGAGGTTGATCCATCTGAAGGAGCTGTAAAACCATCTGAGTCGAGAGACGCTGACGATTATGAATATGAGAGAGATCTCCCTGTTCGTAAGGGAGGGACCTGCATTCCTCCACCAGCAAGTCTAAATATGGACCAGCATACCGAGGCTTTTGATGATGGAAGTGTTGAACAAAAACCTGGTTCAAGTAGTTCTGGCAGGTTGGGACTTGGGGCAACAGCTGATCCAAATGAGGCCACTCAATATGATGATGTCTATAGCTCCTACAGGAAACAGAGGAGCACCAATTACCATTCATCTATGAGTGCAAGAGCTGCAACCAAGTAGAGATATTCAAATTTATTACTAGTCCTAGTTGAGAGAGCCTAGAAAAGAATATAAACCTTTGACGTTGCTGGAGCTGTATCTTTGTCTTTGCATGAATTTTATTTTTACAGCTTAGGGGAATACTTTTATGTGAGGATTCAAATATTGGACGGTTGATGCCAATTTTGAAATATTGCAGCTTTCATCCCCTTTTCTAAATATAGGCTTTGTTTGGTAACCATTTACAAATGGGTGGATTTATAAATAGATTTAAATTTCAAATTTTGTATAGATATCAAGATTTGATTGTGTCTTGTAGAAGTAATGATTAAAATGATGTAAAAGTTCAAATCAGATCAAATATGTGGTTAAATGTCGTGTTGTCATGTGTTTAAAAGTTGAAATTTAAATTAAGTGATAAATTCGAGGTGTTTTTAAATGGTTGCCAAACATAATGATAAGTTTAGGCCCAGGACTATAATAAGCATTTTTGCCGTGTGGCACTTTTTGCATTTTTATCAGCATTCAACTCCTGTAATTAGATACACGTTAGATAACCATTTCTATTCCAAACCAAAAACAAGTTAGCATTGTGTTCGCATATTCCGTGGGATTGGCAAGTGTTAATTTCTCTCTTGCTCGTTTCTACTCATTTTATTTTTGCCCCAAGATATATGCTTGCGATGGAAAGGTTGCTGATCTTTGGGTGCTCTTGGCCAAGGCCAGTTAGTAAACTTTTGGCCCCATTAGCACTCAAAAACAGATTGAGTAAGAATGTTTGGAGATTTATGTAGTACATACTGACTCTATAAAATACATGTGTTTTCTTCAATCTATCAAGATCCTTGATTGTAGGTCATCTCGGGACTCCGAGGAATGGAAGGATCAAAACTTTTGTGACATAAGGCTACTTTTTTGAAAACAAAATCAATACCAGGACGGGTAGTTAATTTGATATTCCACATTAAGATCCCCATGCCGAATTTCCTTGACATGCATACATTAATATAAGATGAGAAATTGCTATGTGAACATTAGTTTCGATTGGACTTAACATTGTAATGGTCACTCTACGTGATAATTATATCATCATCGTCATTATTATTTGATATGTATTAATAAATAAATAATTAATTAAATATTAAACTAGAATTAAGTTTTTTTTAAGGGAAATAAACTTATTTATTTAATGCATCAAAATAAAGTACAGGTAGTCTAGCCCACTCAAATGAGTCTGTCATAGAGCCAGCTGTCTTGACTAACCGATATGCAATGTTATTGGCAGACATCTTAATACAAGAAATATTAATATTACTAATTTCATTTACAAAAGCTTACGACACTCATTAATAACTAGTCCAAAATTGTGTCAAGTTGGTTGAAGAACTAGTAAGAGCTTGTTCAGTGCACAAGGTAATTGTCTTGATAAATTATTTATTAATTAAACTCTTTATACCGAGTTGTCCTCAATGGAACATCCTAGTAGTGGATAAACCCCCCCCCCCCTTTTGTGTACTTAATAGACACTTGAGTTGTTGTTTATATTAATTTTTGTATTCTTAAAGTGATATTGACTTTATCACTAGATTTCGATAATAATCAAATAAAGATGTACTTAAAATTTTTTTGGAGATCATGTAGCAACAAGTAACAACTAATCTAATAAACTTCGACGTCTCGTATTAACAAATAACAACTAATCTGATAAACTCAACGTTCTTTATGCCAGATAGAAATCTGTGCAGTCATAACTGATTTGATGAACTTATAAATTCTTGATTTTTAAATTCTTTCCGTAAAACCTTTCTTGCCAATTTACTGGCCGCAAAAGATAAAACTTTTCACAGTCCGCGGCGAAGTCGAAACATGCCGCCAAATAATAGACAACAGCAAAGCAATGTATGAAGTGTCCAACATTTATCATATATACGCACCGGATTTTTCATTAAAGCAAAAACAGCGGAAAATGGAAAAACTTTCAACGGATTTGAAAGCCCCAATTAGTACAAGTTGATGAAGGGGGGCAAAATTCGGGGCTCTGCAAGTAAGCCATTTTTCGGAAGATCCTCATTTCACTCACTTATTGCATACGTCATCAGTATTGGAGGTGTATCGAGCTGGCATTGCTTTGAATTTCTTACCCATTTTTTGCTTCTAGGGTTTTTCTGCCAGGATTTTTGTGGGTTTGAGTGAATATATAGAGGTAGGCTGGTGGATTCTGGAACTTGATTTGGTTTCTCAGGGGGGCATTTTGAATTGGAGCAATAACAAGAGAAATGAGTTCTTATCACGATGCTTTACGAGAAAAGCGGCAAGAGCTTGAAGAGGGACTAAAAGATGTCGGGAGGAAGCTTCTGAAGCCCCCCTCATCGACTGAGCAGCTTCTGCCCCTGCTTGAGGTATGTATCCATTACTATAGGTTTTATGTACATTTGTATAGATATTTCAAAGATGGAATCTTTAAGTTCTGAGTGTCTTATACATATGAACTCAAGCTGTTTGTGGAAACGTCCGAAGAAAATCAATTTTCTTTATTCGGGTAGGAACACTCAAATTTAGTGTATACATTCTCCGAGAAAACCCTTTTGCTAGGTAGAATATATCACATTTCCGATAAATATTTTGTTTGGTGTGTCAGGACCCAAAACTTTAAATCTTTATGTCATTATGTGATACATGGAGCATAGACTGTGTATTTTTCATTTGATTTTTTAATTTGTAAAAGGCAATTTTACAGCCAATCACGCATTTGATGACTCTCTGGCCTGAATTTGTCAAAGGTGACAGCAAACATTCACTTATGAATAGATTCACTATGTTTTGGTTATTATTAGTGTGTAAATTATGTTACATGTTATAAAAATTTTGGTTCAACGAAGTTGAATGGTTTGAATCTAAAAGTTTCGTTTCTCCTGTTTCATGAATATGAAAATAATTTCGTTGTTTTTTGATCATATATTATGTTAATGGATGTGAATATTTACGTTGGTTATTGAATTCTTTTCCTTGTCAATCGGTATTTGGAAAGGCAATCTTTTAAGTTTTCTGGACTTATCTTTCGCCATTTGGTTGAATTTGATGTATTGATGCATTAGTAGCTGCATTAATCATTTACAACAGTTTGTAGCATAAATTTTATGCATCTATGGATGATCTCCTTAATGTTGGCAACAATTAAAGCAGAATGTTCTGGTAATTTGTTTCTAATGGTAATGGCTAATTGAATTTGGACACCAACAGCCATTCATGAGTTTAGCTTTGGTCCTGGGCAAGATTAGAGGAGATCATGTCATCTAGGTGTATGCGTATGTATTCAACATTGATTGCTTATCAAAGAAATAAGAGCACGTCTCTTATCTGCATTATTATATGTGATGGTCCACTTGTATGCATCCATTACATGTTGTGCAAGATCCATATAATCTTATTCCAAACCTTTTTTGACAGGTTGTTTAACTGACGTGAAACTTCGTATTTATCATTTATGAGTAGAAACAGCTCTAGTGAGGCTGCTCTTAAATACAGTCAATTTCTCCTTCTCTCTCTGTAGCAGAGAACTTACTTATTGTAGGTCATAGCTGTTCTTATTCCAATTTAAATAGTCGAACGGACTTGTTACTGTTGTCTAATGCATCCTTCACATTCCTTAATTCTTCCAATATTCCCTTACTATCTTACCATGTATAATATTCTAAATTTGTCTAGCATTACCTGTTCTATTCTTTGATGCAGAAAGCAGAGAACCTTCTATCCAAGGTATGGCAACAGCCTCCTGTAGCAGTGGCGCAAGCACTTTTTCCATTGATGAATGCACTGGTTTCTGATGCACTCATACAACTTGCTGATGCGAATGTCCAAGTTTTACTTGCATCTTGTATTAATGAGCTTACTAGAATAAGTGCTCCAGAATTCACCTATAGTGAAGTCTATATGAAGGTCGGTAGATTCTTAGTCTGGCTTCTTGAGATCGGAAGAGCGTCGATTTCAAACAGTGATATATACCAACTACTCTATGGTTGCTGATGACAGGGAATTTTTGGATTGTTTTTTATTGCACTTGAGAAGTTGTCTTGTGAGTCTGGTCGCAATTACAAGAGAGCATTTCGAATTCTTGAAACCATGGCTATTGTGAGATCGTGCCTGATGTTGATTGATACAGGCTGTGATGCACTGATGATTGAGATGTTCGAACTTTTCTTCAAGACCATTAGGTAAGTCTGAAGAATTAACCTGTTAGTATTGAATTTACTATCTCTATTTGATTGGTTCAACTTATTGCAGCTACACGTTTTTTTTTTTTTTTTGCTGAATTGTGTTGTATTTTTGCTGAAGTTCCGATCAACCTCCTATTCTTTTCACTTACATGGAAACAATCATGACATTGGTCATACAAACAAGCAACAAAATCTCATATCAGCTACTGAGTCCTCTTTTAGCCAGTGTAATGATGAACAACATGGTAATGATTTCTTGCTTGCTCTTAGGTACAGTTTTTCTTTATGTGAATTTCTCTTATTCTTTTTATCAAGCAAAACTCTTATTTATTTATTTGTCTGTTTTGGTGTCAGAATATTTCTCCTGTTTCCTGGGAGTTGGGAGTAAATGTCCTTAAAAATTGTGCCGCCAAACTCAAACGTGTCATAAGAAAAGTGGTGGATTCAAGGAGCCTTGACTTGGATGATTATGCTGAAATAGTTAGTTCTATATACCGGGATGCATCCAGTAAGAATAATGTGGTGCGTTTCTTCGATACACTTTCTGCATATAGAACTGGCTTTGTCCCCCTTTAAATCTTATTTAAGTAGAACGCTTATACTTGGTTTCTGCTATTCTTTTTGCATTGATTGGAAAACATTCTGTTTGTTCAACTCTGAAATGATCTGCTCCACTTGTGAAAATCAAATTGCAAAACTCACAATCTGCTTGACGCGTCTGGATGATCAAATGACGATATTACTATCAAACCTCTAGATCTTCTGCAAAAAGTTATCACTTAACATGCTTCTTAATGCAAATTTCTTCTAATTCATTTTCTATTTCACGGGTATGACTGAACTACTCTCTTTGTAAAATGCATTGGACATCTATTCCAGTAAGTTTCATGCAGAACTAACTCAAGGGCTGATCAGATGAAACAAACACAGCTGGGTGATTCGTGGATTAATAAACAAATTTAGGTTCTTTTGGCTTCACTTGGCTTATGGAGAAAAACTACTGGCTTATAAGTAGTGCGTCATTTCTAACTGGTAATAGTAATCAACTGGCTGATTCTGCTAGTGATGGTAAGCCTTTTGGTGAGCTTGTTGCATGACTACAATCAATTACTTACTTTCCAGATTTCTGATAGAAATTTTGTTTTGTTGGACACCCTTTTGAGGATGGGAACAAACCGACTTAAGGCAGTATCTGACTTGATATCATGGAGATTCTGGATTTCATAGTTTTGTGTGCTATAGTTCTCATTGTAATGCAACAGTTTTCGTGTATTAATGCAATTATACTCCAAGGATGCTGCAAAAAAATGTTGTGTCTAAATTTCTATTCATGGCATATGATCCTCTTTTCTTTTTTGTTTTCCAGCTAAGGTTTTTTGATATATATCCTTTTCTATGAATCAGGCTGCAAAAGCCTCTGCTCCGACAACTGTTCCATCTGATGATGAGAAATCCAAGTCCAACGATCTTTCTAAGTCCGAGCCAGAAGATAGCTCGCTGGAAAAGAACACTGATAATGGAAATCTTTCCGATGATGAAAATTCACAGGGGGCATTAAGAGGCTGTCAGCATGAGCTTAAAAACACTGAAACAAGACCTGATCACCAATTAGAAGTTGGTGACATTATAGGAATCCAGCAACAAGAAAGAGATACAGGAGAGGTTCGAAAGAGTAGGGGTAGAAAACCTAATTCATTGATCAAACCAGAGGAGGGTTATGAAGATGCTTGGGTAAGAGGATGCAAGGGTTGCTTTGAATTACCCCATAACGATAAGAATCAAGAAATAGGTGGTTCAACTAGAAATTTGTTGTCACAGGAGTTAGCCTTGTCAACTGAAACTGGAAAGGAAACATCTGATGCTTTCTGCAAGAAGGGATCCAATTCCGAGAAAATGGGTACTTGTGTATCTGACGTTCATTTTGCAAACTGTGAACCCCCCCGTAAAAGGGGTCGGCCAAAGAAGAAAGATAGCATTACAGTAAAGAAAGATGAAGAGATCCTTGGTGATATTGACATAGGTGGAAAGGATGACTTGTCACTTCAAGAATATGATAGAAACAAACAAGTCAGAGATGAAATTATTTCTCATAAACATAAATCTGAAAAGGTCGGAGACAAGGTAATGCAACTCTCATTCCAATTGTTGTCTGCTGGTACTTGCTTGTATATTTGGTTCCTATGCAATTGAATAATTCTGTTTTAAATTTTTTTTTTCTTTTATGAATGATTATGATGTGGATGTTTGTGTCTCGGACCACATCTAATTGTGCTAGCACTGATTCAGTGCAAGATAAGGGAAATGTACCATCCTATGGACCATCCTAGCTGTGGACATCAATAATGTCCTTTGTAATGTCTGCTTTTGTAATTGTATATTCGGAAAGTATGCTTTTTACACTATGTTGTTTATCCTTTTATGGTTTACCATAAATTTGTTTCTTGCTCTCAATTTTTTGATGATTTTCATTTCAGAAGTCTAGGAGGTCTCCTGTTGTTAATTTTGGCGAGGAGTTGGTTGGAGCACAGATACAGGTGTGGTGGCCAAAGGACAAAACGTTAGTACTTAATGTAGACCACATGTTTTTTATTCTGATTATTTATAATTACACTCTCCTTGACCAAATAACGGGTACATTTTGTCTTACTTGCATCCTGTGTTAAATTGGACGCGTCTTACATTCCTAGTTAGTTTCACATCCTAGACCAACCCCCCACCCACCCCACCCCCAAAAAAAGGCACACGCTTCCCAAGGGGACAAAGTAACTCATCATTTATGGACCTACTAGGAACACTGGTATGGAACTCAGAACAAAATCTCCGCGTCTTAGACTGCATTTAACAGTATTCCCTAACACTGAAGATTTATGCAGGTTTTACCCAGGCAGAGTTGTTTCATTTGATCCTTTAACAAAGAAACACAAGGTGAAAATCTGCTTTGTGTCTGTTTATGTTTGTTTGTTTGTCTGTGTCCTGCCCTCTTAGGATATTTGTTTTTCTCTTTCTCTCGTTCTTGTTTGTTGTTTGTAGGTGGAAAAGAGTTGATCTCCCCCCTTTTCTTTACCTTAGTTGTAATGTCCTTTGATATCAATAAAGGTCTTATATTTTTATTTAAAAAAAAAATGCTGCTTTCTTTGTTTTCATTAATGTGTTGTTTCTAAGTCAGATGGTGCTCTTATTTTTGCTACATTTTTCTTGAGTCCATCAAAGGGTATCACATGTAAAATGTTTAGAAACAAGTTTCTTACATGTTATAGAATTGGCTCTTTTCTTTCTTGTGAAAAAAGAGAAGTTAATGTAAAAGTAACTCTCTTCTTGCTATTATTATATACGCAACTGAACTATTTTCAATTTACTTGACGGGGATCTTTTTATGCTTAGCCAAACATATACCTGGGCCACATTAGGAACTGAATTGTTGAGTGGAGGAACATTAATTTGAAGATGTATATCATCTGAAGCTATTTGTTTCAATATAATAAACTTTTGACGCTCTTCCGATCTCTTTTTCAGAATCCTTCTGCAGCTCCATGGGTCGATATATCCAGACATATATGATTTATTGTTCTTGCCTACCTACATTCTCATGGTTTAGCTTGTCCATTTATCGGTCTACTTCAGGTTATATATGAAGATGACATGGAAGAAATCTTGAAGATGAGTAAAGAAAGATGGGAATATATTGATCAGCAGACTGAACAGGTCAGATGCTTTTCTGATTGTATCTCACTATCAAATTCTTTGGGATTTATATTTCTTTTTTCTCTACAGTATTTCTTTCTCTATTTGTCTTTGATGTGATTCTTTTGTGCCAGTCCTCCCTGAAGAAAGAAGCTGATTTTCCATCTTCCAGTACAGTACCAGTCAAGTAAGTTCAACTTTTTAATGTCCAAGTGGGATTGCTACAGTTCCTTTGGACCTGAAGCAATTATTTCTACTCCAATAAAATTTTCAATTATTTTCCTTCTGTTCTTTTAATAGATAAACAATGTATCCAATTATTTCTACTCCAATAAAATTTTCAATTATTTTCCTTCTGTTCTTTTAATTGATAAACAATGTATCCAAAGATTTCTCATCATCATATATTGTGTACGTGGTAAATTCTTCACCAAGTTTAAATTAAAATGAAGTTTAAGCATACAACGTTATTACCCTTGTTCCGTCTATATTATGTAGAAAGGTTTATTTTCCAAAGTCAAAATTTTGACGGGCATTCTTTCATCAGCCTAATATTCATCTCTGCCCAAACTTAAAAAATGGAAGCCTGTTCTGTATTCAGTTTGTATGCTCTAGTCATCCTATGATTTTTCCCCTAGTGGCCCGACAAATAAATAGTTGAACATTTGTAGGGTGGAATTATTATTATTATTATTGTTATTATTATTAATATTATTGGAAGTTTTGCAGGACTAAAAAGAAGAAAGAAAAACAAAACGAAGGATCACCAACGAAACAAGAAAATGGTGACTCATCGAAAAGGTAGTGTTTCTTTTAAATTTCAATTAAATTCTAAAAGATTGGTTTTCTGATTATGATTTCATTTCTAATAAACATTGCTAAGACCTCTCTATTCAGATCCAAAAATAGAACTCTTAAGCGTAAAGAATCTGGAGAGTATTCTACAGCAAAAGCCAATAGCATTGAAGATGATCTGGTGGATGAGCTGCATCTGCATGAAAAAAATGTCTCATCAGACAACATTCTTGATGGCGCAAATCATGCTGTTGAACCAAAGACAGGAACGTCAGCAGAACATGCAGTTGAGCCAGATGCAGAAATGTCGATAAGCAAAATAGCACCTAACTAGTACACTCTTTCAGAATGCTAAAGGGAGTCAATTGAATCCTAATCTGCTAGGCATCAAATTGATATTAATTTTGAGATTTTGGAGCACGACGGCCTGCAACTGATAATCCATCCCCAGGTTATTGCTATGTGCTTTATGCGAGAAAAACATCACGACTCATGAGTTAGCTACTTCCTATTATAAATCACATTAAGCTCTTCCGATCTTATTAGGCTTAATTTTGTGTCATCCCCTTTGAACTCAAGACAATTGAATCTTTTGGGGAGCATCTCTCGTTTCCACTGAGAACAGTTATTATTATGGAGTTGGATCTCAGCTAGTCTCTTTTCTTACCTGTTTGGTAGGATGGCTTTTCAAAAAATTTTGACATAAATTATGCAATTTCCAGAGAACATGTTTTACTTGGTCTTTTCTGCAGATGTTAAGGATCTAGTTGTCTGGTATACTTACTGAGCCAAAGACGGGGTTGGTAACAGACTTTTATATTGACAAAATGCACATATAATGTAAAACCCTCTAATGGGATAAAAGATAAAGTCAAATACCTATGATTGTTGAGTTTGTTCTAAATTGGCGCATGCTAATAAGACTAAAGAAAAGTATTTATTTTAGGTGACAAAAAAAATTATGGTCCTTTGGTTTAGACCCAATGGCATCTATATTGACCACCTAACTACCCAATATTCTACAAAAGAATGAGAAAATTAAAAAGAAAAAGGAAAAGGAAAACTCATTTTGTGGGACAATTGGATAAGAAAAAATAAGAAAGAATCCAAAAGAGGGTATGGACAAAGGGATAATAATGATGATGATAATATTTTTATGAAAAATGAGACTTCATAGTGAAGTTGTTACCTAAAAGGATTAGGTTTGATTTTGGATTTTATAATTTGTAAGGGGGAAAAAGAGAAAAGGAGGACCTTTGTCTCTATTTTCTTTCAAAAAGCACACATCTGAAATGTTTTTTGGGAGTTCACATCGGTTTGTAATATTTTTCTTCGGGTCTATATGGTTCCCAATTATAATTGGGATAATTCGTTTTTGTTTTTGGGGTAATTTGATTTTTGAGACATTTAAATGTCAAATTTAAATTTGAATATAAGGATATTTATTAATATAACCTCCATATGCTTATAGATATCTACAAGTATGAGGGGTGTATTACAATATTAGTAAAAGCCTCTAAATTCAAATTTAAATTTCATATTTGATGTGGGCAATTTCTAAGGAACTAAGGCCAGATTCTTTACGGAGCCCGGTTTTCAATGAGATACTGTCATGTGATGTGTGTCAGGTGAGGTGTTAGTCTGTGATGAGAGACCAGACTCTGTAAAGAACCCAGTCTTATTTCTATAACTAGACTGATTTGACATGTCCTTGAAAATTGGAATAAATAATTATCCCAATTATAAACAGTTTGATTATATTTTCATCTTACATAACATCTAAGTCCACTTTTTTCAATATAAATCGTATGAAGTTTGTTTTAAATGTGACTATATGCCGCAAATGGATACTTACTTTATTTCCTAGACAAAATTGAAAATAAGAGGGTAATATCTAGCAAAGGTCCCCAAGCTTTGCATCTATTTGTACTTTTGTCTCTAACCTTTAAATCTAAATCAAGAGATCCCCAACCTTTGAGAAATTGGCATTTTCATCCAAATGGATGTATTTTATTATTAAACCCTTGGGGACCATCTCTCAACTAATTAAATGAGATTCTATTATAGTTGAAATTAAATTTCAAGATCATGTCGTGTGCAAATGCCAAAAAAAAAAAAACTTAAAAATAAAAATAAAATGTACATGTGTATAATTAAAAAAATTTCACATTAAGTTTCACATGCATTTTGTCATTATGCGCACATACAATTTTTATATTCCCTCACTTGATTTGAATTTAAAATTTAGTTTCAATTATAATAAGATCTCATTTAACTCACTGTCAAACAATCTCTAACGGTTTAAAAATTAAATACAGATTTTTGGACAAAAGTTTCAATTTTTCAAAGATCGGGGTCTCCTGTCCAGACTTAAAGGTTAAGGATGGAAGTGCAAATAGATGCAATGGTTGGGGGTCCTCTGCTGCAATTTAGCCAAAATAATATTAGCATATATTTTATGATCGAATAAACATGTGAGAAATTAGTCAAAATTTGGCATGATCAGGACCATTAACAATTTTGTGAAGGGTCAAAGTAGGAGGCGCACCAACTCACATAACCGCTTCCTTTCAAATAGGTAATTTTTCACCTTGCAACAAATAATAATTACACGGGTCTAAGATAAAAAAGTTTTTACCCGTCTGAGGCAGGCACCTAGGAGGGAGTGAGCCCCCCTTTGTAAGAGGTGGGCTTTTGTTTGTGACCCCAAGAAAGCTTTCTTTTGGTCTGTTTGACAACGTTTGTAAATTATAGTAAGGTGAATATCATAGATCACGTTTATGTGATATGTTATTTACATAATATCATCACCTATTTATGTTTGAAATCATTTATAAACAACATCTAAACAGATACTTAGTTTTTTATAATGGAGCTACCAAGTTTGGCATTCATGAAAATTTTGGCTTTTTGTTCTCATCAACTTTTAATAACAAGTACTATTTATGGCAAATTTGCGGGTACATAGAGAATCAAGACATAATAGTTTTACTTTGTCAGCAAAGATGACCCAACTAATGTTAGACAATGGGTAACTACGATCATTGTATGTTGTAAGTTGTAACGGTTGTGAGGTAGGCACTTTGGAGAGACAATTTTCAATGCAAGTCCCCAAACTATTGTTTCATATCATATGAGTCTTCAATCTTTAACATACTATTATTATTATTATTATTATTGCAGACATTTGTTTATAATTTGACATGAGTCCATGTTGATATTTGAGAATGGTTGTCATATTTACACTATTTTTGTTTTGTCTACAAAATAAAAATAAATAAAATGTCCTAATAACTATTCATTAATTTTCATATCATATTTACACATCACATAATTTATGCGCGCCACAAAAAAAAAAAATATATATATATATATACACACCTTAGTTAATTTACTTACACCGTAATTAAAAATTCCTGAAAACATACAATACAACTCTACAATTTACATACACAATTTTATGCAGTATGGAAAAAGTGGTTTTTGGACTTGAATAATATCTTTACAATGGCAAGGACAATAGCAACCCTATTAAACACAGTTTTTCTACAATGACATCGGTTTGTATTATAGAGCCACATAGTTATAAAAACACAAGGAACCAATACGAATACCTTAAAATTTTTGCTACGTGTAGGAATCAATCATATTGTCCATGAATTGATTACCATGTATATTTTTCTCGAATTTATTTAGTAGTGAAATGTCACCTGGGATTTAAAAGTTGACAACTAGCGTTCTAAGCTGATGAAGAATTTGGGGGCTGCTCAAAAATTTCCAAGGGAGTTGGTGTGGAAGACTTGGAAGTTTCTAAAAATTCTCTTCTTCAATCCCTAAACTAACCTTCACTATTTTTTATTATTAGTATTATTATTTTTTACTGCGGTAGGTGAAGTCATAAAAAGTAATTTTCCTTTATAAATACACAAACTGGCGACAAAATCTTTAACCAAGGTCTGTTGCTTTCCATCATTCGATTCCCTTCCTTTATTTCCTGCCCATAACTGCTACTTTATTATCCACCTACCGCCGGAAAAATCACCATGCCTTCTGTTGCCGGAAAACTGGTCTGCGTTACCGGCGCAGGAGGATTCATTGCTTCATGGCTCGTCAAACTCCTACTGGAAAAAGGCTACACAGTTAGAGGCACCGTCCGAAATCCAGGTGAAGCTTCCTCTAAAAAGTTTAAAGTGTTTATTAAAGAAAAAAAAAATTAATCTCCGTGAAGTTGTTGTTTCTTGGATGTATCTCATCAAATATTTGATGCGTGCATTATTATTTTTACGGGTCGAATGCAGACGACCAGAAGAATTCTCATTTGAGAGAGCTTGAAGGAGCAAATGAGAGATTGATTTTATGCAGAGCTGAACTGGATGATTATGGGAGTTTGTTTGAAGCCATCAACGGCTGTGATGGCGTTTTCCATACTGCATCACCGGTCACCGATGATCCAGTAAGTTCCCATTAATTTTTTTTTTTTAATAAGTAAATTCCCATTAATTACTATATATATATATTAATAAATATATTCACCAACCTTAAAACTTATTAATGACGAAAATAAATAATTATTGAACGTTGCTTTTTAGGTTGGATTTGGTGGTGCAATTTTTTCTCTTTCGAGTTTATTATTATTTGCTGCCACACGTAAAGGGGTAGAACAAGGGTCCTACGCACATCAAATCAAAATACATAAGACGAGGAAAAGGCGTTTTATGAAAATTTTTTTTTTTTAATCTTCATTTCCCCCCTTGTTCTCGTTTTCCCACATTTGTTCAGAACACTGCGAATACGAAAAAATAATCGAAAAAAAAGAAAATAAAAAAACTATATGCAAAAACAGTTTTTTTTTCTTTTTTTTTTTTTGGGGTGGGGAAATCAAAATTGACCTTCAAAGATGGATATGTGAATGTGCCGAAACCAATAATTAATATATTTGATTGAGACGTAGAATGGGTAGCAACAATATTGGGTGTGTTAAAGACTTAAGAGAGTGACAGACAAATGCTATGACCAATCAAAATATAACAAGTAGTGTACACGTAATTGCCTAGGTTACTTCAATTTCCTTTTTTGTTAAAATTACAAATGGGGGGAGGATGTATTTGAACTCAAGTGAAAATTACAGTCAGGGATATATACGACTTTTTAAACACTGCCTACGTTACTTGTTATAAACATGGTGGGACCCAGGGGTAGGTCTTAACATTTGATTGATGCATATGTCTAACAACAGAATTATGATATTAAAATGTGAAAAATAAGTATTCTAAAAACTTCGTCTAAGTGGCACATATTTGAAACTTAGAGTTCACATTTCACTACAGTTTACACTTTGTCATGCATTGATTGATAGTGCTTAATTACACATTGGCGTGCTTAAGCGCTTAGACTCAATGTTTGATTTTGACGCGTTTCCGCACCTTACACTTTTTATAACCCTGCTCTAAACATTTAGGGGTAGCATGTAATTAATTAGTAAGTTTAGTAATTATTCATGGTATATATGATTTTTGGACTTTTTCTTGTTTCGGTAGCCACACCTAATCCAAGCACATATTACTACGATCTTTGACAAATAATAAGTAACAATGTTGATTTTTGTATGCGTGTTTGAATTGGAAGGAGCAAATGGTGGAACCGGCGGTAAATGGGGCTAAGAATGTGATACGTGCGGCTGCTGAAGCCAAAGTCCGCCGTGTAGTTTTAACTTCATCGATTGGTGCAGTGTACATGGATCCCAACAGAGATTCAGAGCAAGTTGTTGACGAGAGTTGTTGGAGTGATCTCGAATTTTGCAAAAACACCAAGGTTTGTATATACATACCCAAAAGAGTGTAGTAATTGACTGGGAAAATTACAAGAAGATTGTTAATTATTTATTCTATGTGTGACAATATTGTAGAATTGGTATTGCTATGGGAAGGCTGTGGCTGAACAAGCAGCATGGGATATGGCAAAGGAGTTAGGGGTGGACATGGTAGTTATCAACCCGGTTTTGGTGCTCGGACCGTTGCTTCAACCCACCGTAAATGCCAGTGTTCTTCACGTACTGAAGTATTTGACTGGGTCGGCCAAGACTTACGCCAACTCGGTCCAGGGGTATGTGCATGTCAAGGATGTGGCATTGGCTCAAATACTTCTCTATGAGTCGCCTTCAGCATCAGGACGGTATCTTTGTGTCGAGAGCGTGATCCACCGAGCTGAGGTGGTCAATATTCT
The DNA here is from genome assembly GCA_963692815.1 of Nyctanthes arbor-tristis. NCBI lineage: Eukaryota > Viridiplantae > Streptophyta > Magnoliopsida > Lamiales > Oleaceae > Nyctanthes > Nyctanthes arbor-tristis. The sequence continues at coordinate 8,088 of CAVNYN010268573.1, read as the reverse complement.
GACCAAGTTTTTCCCCGAGTACCCGATCCCTACCAAGTAAGTTTTCACAAGCCATTATCAAATATCCATTTGAAAATGTCACATTACATGCTAGACATCCGTTGCCTTAGAATTAATGACCTTAGATTCATGGCATTATTATTGGTTTTAAGCTCTTATGGTTGACCTAATCAAAACACCTAGAACTAAAATAATTTTATTCTTGGCTCATGTTAGAGTAATTGGCAAGTGTGATCATCCTATCGATATAATTTTCTACGCCTACTTGTTAAAGTCTTTGACCTACGAAGCTAGTTATTGACTGGTTCATGTGTGAATGGTACTCCCATAGTGCAATTCAGCGGGACTGAATGGCATATATAGCTCGAGTAATAACTAGTCCGTCATTAACATGGGAATCTTTTTCAGCGTGGGGGGTAGGAGGGTTGGTATACCAAATTTGACAGATCAAATTAAAGAATACCAAGAAACACATGTATATTATTATAAGAATAATATTTTACATGGGTTTGGTAAGCATGAACGAGTTCAATTCTAAAAAACGTATTAATTAGGTGTATGTCTAAGCTCAAAGTGTCTGATTCACGTCTCGTGTTTTGTTAGTGTCATATTTTTTGTACTTACATTTAAAGTACGGCTGTGATATATATTTTTTTTTTTCACACCTTACTGTGAATTAATCTACTAATCACTGTATAAGATTTGAAAAAGCATTCCTAATATTAAATATTAATTTTCGTGGACATGAAGAGTTCTCAACAACCACCAAGTCACTGTCTATGGGGACTAATCATCCACCACATTGGTCCACTTGTATCACGAATGGTAGGATAGGACCATTCACTTCAATAGTTTTTTGGTGCATTGAAAAGAAAAAAAGAAAAAGAATATTCTGTGTGGTTTCAATTTTATCCAGTATTCCCTGTAAAGACACTCAAATAACCAACCATTTAGGCCTCACGTTTGTTCAAACCTTAATTAACTCATATGCGTTTTCCACTTTGAGCCTACCCTTATGAATTTCTAATTGAGATCCGGATATTCGAACCATGATACTGGGCATGGAGACTTAAGTTGCATTACATGATATATATATAGTAGGGTAATGAAAATTGAAATGAAAGGAACCGCAAGAAGATATTCATGTTGTCAAACTCATAAACCTAGATCGGGAAGAAAACATGTTATAGGATGTAGTCGAGCGTTTGATTGACTCTAAACTCATTTGAAAATATACATATTTCGAGTTTAATTTTGTGTTTGCATTTGTGTGAATCCTACAGGTGCTCTGATGAAAAGAACCCAAGAAGAAGACCCTACAAATTTTCAAACCAAAAGCTCAAGGACTTGAGATTGGAGTTTACACCAGTGAAACAGTGTTTATATGACACAGTAAAAAGTCTTCAAGAAAAGGGCCACATCCCTATACCCAAACAAAATGATGAACCGATCTCAGATTCAGTCTTAGACTTTATTATTATATTATATTAATAAGAGACTGTAAAATGTAACAAGTTGATTATGTAATAAGATTGGTTTATGTATTTTGATTAATGATTCTCTACAAATGATCACAAATGTGTTTCTATTGACCTAAGGTCGGATTTAGATCGGAAGCAATTGGCAATTTCAAAGTTAGGATTAACATCTTGACAAGTTATTGCGTTGAGAAAGATTTTTATATTTGAGATGAACAGATTTGACTATAAAGATATAAAATTCAAAGTTTTTTATAGTTAACACAATATTATAATCAAGTCACTTGGAAGGAAGTGAATGAAGTCATGTAAATGCTTACATCATCCATCATTAAGAAGTGGCTTTAGTATTGCTACGTGTTAGAAATTTGAATTTTAAGCAAACTTTGATTTACAAATTTAAATTAGTAGAGTTTCAAGTCTCAATATTGTTAGCGCATAAATTTGATCTTGAGTTGGTGTATATTGCACATCAAACCCACACCCTAGACCGTATCTATATGAATAAAACTATTGGAATAGACACCAAATATATAGGGTGGCTGTATTGGTGGTTTAACATCAAACTTCTTTTTTTTTTGTTTTTGAAATGGAAAGTTTAACTTCCATTAATCATTAGAGTGTTCAATACATCAATAGCGAGTTGGCCTTGTAGCCGTTCGGGAGTCGAATGCATAATACAAAGATTGGGATAGCTTCTAGCTTTCTTAGCCACCTATATTAAGGTATCAAATTCATGAAATTGCTCAAGAGACCGTGTCATTATAACACACAAATGGTGTGACATAATTGATAATATCAACTACTGATGTGATTTATGGGGATGATAACGTACTCATATTAGCGGCACGGCTGATATTATATCATAATTATCTAGTACCATTTACAACAATAGACATCCAATGTCCAAAACCTACTGATCAAATTCACCATTAAAGGAAAAGTAACAAATAAGATAAAAACAATATGGGTAATAAATATTATATACCATATCAATAATCTAGTACCATTTACAACACCAAACATCTAATGTCCAAAACCTACTAATCAAATTCACCATTAAAGAAAAAGTAACAAATAAGTCAAATTGTTTTTCGAAGACTTAATTTCTTTCAAACATGTTTTCTGAATAAAATATCCACACAATAATACGCGAAACAAATCTGGTGCCCAAAGAACACCGAAAATACAGTATTTCTAGTCAATTAAAAATTCTATATGTGTTTAAAGGTCTCAATTTAACAGTAAATTAGGTCTTATGAATCTACATGTCAGTTCTTAATTTTACTAATAAGGGGAAGTAAAGTACACTTAAGAGTACTAGAATTTCATTCATTATAATATACATACACAAGAATTTAAATAACATTATGACGGAAGTGTAACGTAAGCATACATTATAATGTACGTGAGAAGAAAAATATGATATGATGATGCAGATGCCTAACAATATGGAGGTGACATGAAGGCTTGCTTTCAGTGGTAGGGTGGGGAGTTCGAAACCCATTAAAGGTATTTGGAGGGATTATTTACACATCATTGTCAAGTGTTGGAGGTGTGGCGGTAGGCTCTCTTGTGCGGAGAAATGTACAGTCTTATGAGGAGAACTAGAGACCAGTTGAGGCACATTCCACGTTTTACCTCCTCCAGTGTTCTAGGGGCAAGGGTCCTGAGAGCCCAAGATTATTCTGGTACAAGTTGAAATACCTAGTGCCAATTCAAAAATATAGAGGTGACATGATGAGTGGAGGTAAAAATATGGAGGTGTTTTTGTATGGTTCGTTGGGTTAACTTTCCAAGAAACATTTTGAGTGGATTTGGTACCAATTTTCCCACTAAAGCCCCACCTGCACCTATAGTGAATTATTATTATAATATATATATATTATATTATGGAGATACTAGGTGTATGTAGCGCCTTAGACTCAAACGTGAGGTCATATTCATTTAAATAAAACTAGCGGAGAAGAAGACATCACATATACCAAATGTCTCCATAATGGAGATACACAGTGTCTCCGAATCAAAACTCAGTACTCACCTAGTGTGTTTTGCATTTTTCTCGTGAAATCATTTTATAGTTTATTTTATCTAGAAATAAAATATTAAGATTAAGATTAAAAAAAAATCGATATATATAATCTATGCCTTTTTTCTTATTGGGACTTTTAAAATAAAAATGCTTCAGTGAAATGATATTTACTTACCAGTTCATAATAATATACTTTTATTTTAGAATCTATTAGTTTATAATCAAAATTGTCACAAACCTTTACTGATTCATTCATTTTAAAAATCTAGCACTTGGAACCTTTCGTCCTTATAAATTTTTACAGCCACGTTCTTTCATATAGAGTATCTCTACTTTCTAATATGTTAAAAGTTAGACGGGTCTATTATTGTGAACATTGATTTGACAATTAAGAGTTTTAAAAAAAATCGGGTAAATTTTACAGAAGGTCACAAACTTTTATAAAAAGTAACAATTTCATCTATAACTTTTTTTTCAAACATATAGGTCCTCAAGCTTTTAAAAATATGCCCGAAAGGTCTTTATGGACAATTTCTATTCATTTTCACATTTATATGCTTACAAAATACAATTTTACTCTTGTTGTGTGAAATAAAAGGAAATTAGTTCAAAAACCTTTTAAAAAATCTAAAAGAGTTAAATAAAAAAATGAAAAAATTTATTGCTTTTTCCTATTAGTTACTCAATTTTTAGCTATATCTAGATGTAAAAATTTGAAATGAGAGAAATTGTAGTGGAAATAAAGGGGAAGAAATCCTCTCTCTTTTTTTACCAATAATTCAAACCTTAAATTTTTCCTCAAGAAAAATTTATACATTTTTTAATCGTTCTAATTTTTATGACTTAAATATCAATCACATCTCAATTATCATTACTTATTTAAATTTAAACTTCAGAGAGTTTATTGTCTAAAGTGACTATGACACTAGTGGTGGTAGTGGTGTTAAGTAGGTGAATGAAAAAATAATATATTGATTAATGTATATGTAGAACTTGTGTTAAGTGAGTAGATGAGAAAATGATATATATAGATGAATATGTATAAGTGTGTAAAAGAGTAAGCGACAGAGTGTTCAAAATAAATTTTTAAAATTTTGTGTTTTTATTTTTTTAATTTAAATAAAAGATAAAATTGTCTTTATAGAAAAAGTGAACATTGAAAATTAATAAAAATAGCATATATGGACTATTTGTGCATATTTTTGAAAGGTTATGGACCTATATGCTCGAGAAAACGTTAAGGATGAAATTGTTACTTTTCATAAAGGTTGGGGACCTTTTGTGAAATTTACCCAAAAAGTTAAACTAACTATTAGGACCTTATTTAATTATTATTAAATCACAATTTAAAATTTAAAAAAAAAAATAACTTTAACAACATGCTCAACTAGCTCTGTCACATCAGTGTACAATTAGAGACTTTAATTTTCATTGATTATCTTATTTTATTTTATTTTATTTTTTAAGTTGTTTTGGATCCCACATGTCATGTCCCCCAAGTTTAGCGAAGACTGGAGAATTAGACTTCAGACTCCGACTTTGCGGAAATGAGCTATTTATTTGATCTTTGAAATGGACAATGAGATCACAAAATTTCATCTTCGCTGTTTTGGGGCTATCTTCACTAAATAATAGAGTGAAAAATGAAAATTGAAGGGATGGTGTGTTCACTAAAATATGTATGAATCCACAAGTGCATGAGTCGTGACGAGAATAAAGTAGATAATGAGTTCAAGTTATCGTTTCTACAAGAATCGGATTTAGTACTGAAATTATAAGTTTCAACTTTATTTGAATAATCAGATATTGAGTTTTATTAATAAAAGAAGATAAAATAAACAAGTTAATAAAATTAAACAAATAAAATAGAGGGACTAATATGATAGATATATGTTAAGGCTTACGACTTCACCATAATTGGTCTACCTAGTCTTAATACAATTAATCTATATTACCGGTCAAATTTCACTAAATTAATTATCTAATCCTCTTGAAACTAGTTAATCCAATTTATTAGACATCTTCACTTATCTCTGAGTAAGCGTCTTATCAACACTCTTAAATGTATTTAGCAACAAGAAACTCATGTAGGTGCAACATACGGTGATGGCACTAACTACAATCAAATCTCTTTATCTTTTTCCAATTAATGATTCTTATTACATAAACTAACTTAAGTTGTTATCTCTCGAATTCAACAAAAGTCCATAACTTCATTCATCAATTGGCCAAAAAGATGGAGGCAATACAATATACCAATAAGAATTTAACATATAAATTAATTGTATAAATTAAGCATAAAAAATATGACTAGGGTTCCAACTAGGTTATATCGTTTATCCTAACTTTAAATCAAATTAGTTATACATTATGAATGAAAAATAGAAATAAATAAAATTAAGCGCATAAGTTGGGTAATTAGATCTTGTTCTTGCACCAAGTTTCTCCTTCTTGAACCTCAAACTTGATCCCCTAGTCTTCAAAGTTCTTGTGTTTTTCTCCCTATTTTTTATGATATTTTTTGGTGTATTGTGTAACTCTAATCCCTTCCCTTTTTTTCAACTTAAACCATTTTATAAGAAGCTTAAAAACTCTAAAAAACCCCTAAAGTTGTGCCCAAGAATTACCAAAAATAGAATTCGAAACTTATTAGGAAAAAGATCTACGCTGCTACCCCTATAACTATGCGGCCACACAGTACAAATTTTTCTCTACAATTTCCTTCATTGTGGGTGCTATGACAAACATTTGCGGCCGCAATATATGATCTTCAACTGTAAGTTTTTTCTTCATTCTTTTGAGCCCTGAACATTTCCCTTACTCTGTTTTGGTCTCAAATCTTCACAAAACTTGCATGATTGGTCTAAATTGGTTAGTTTCACTCCTTCTTTGGTCGTAACCTACAACTCAACGCATAATCACATGAATACACACTTTTAAACATAAAATTTACATATTTAAATACACTGTGGGGTATTTAATCAATATAATTTATATACCTATTATATTTTTTCTTGTAAGTATGTATTATCAATTTACACGGGGTCAATGAGGTTTTAGCGTGTTTGGTTAGGAGGTTAAATTTGAGGCTCTGGGAATTAGAGGTCTCAAGTTTGATTCCTCGAGCCTGTCTACATTTTATTGTAGTTTTTAGTTCTCAATATAGGTCTAAGCCTGTGGCTGGTTAGTTATCTACGGGCTAACAGTTAATTGTTGTCATGCAATAAATAAATAAAGCAATCAACAAATATGTTGCAGAGTTGTAGTGGTCATTGGAATACCGAAACGAAAGCATTTTGGCTATTTCGATGAACAGCCTTTTCGCCGTTTCCAATTATGGATTATCTTTATTTTTATAAATTGTTTTTGTCAATGAACTTAGTTATTTTTTTATTTGTTAAACTTTATATCGACCATTTTAATAGGTAGAATGATATAATCTGACATTTTCATATAATGGTTGTTGTTAAAAATATAAACTTTGATCTTTGCTGTAATATATTTTGTAACATCCCGAAAATTTCTACAAATTAAGATAAGCAACGAAATTGTTGTTTTGGAAGAATTACATGAATATCATTGAAAGATTGCTTGAAGATCAAAATATTGTTATTGAATTGACGCTAAAGAAAGATCTTGGTTGATTATTGACATAAACTAAAGTGTAATGACTTAACTGACACGAATTGAAGAGTGTGAACTTGATTGAAAGATAATGCAAAGGGGAAGGACTTCTTGTGCAATTTCTTGACAAGTGTGCGGCGCCACATCGCGCCACTTGTCAGGAGGAGATTTGCGCCACTTGTCAAGGTGTGGTTAGCGCCACTTGTCACGTTATGATTGACGGACTTCAAAAGTTATTAAAATTAGCTAAATCCTAACTGTTATATAAAGGAAGTAAAGGATTTCATTTTCTCTCAAACCATTTCCCCTCCTTCTCTCCCGACCCCAAAAATTCGTCCAAAGTGACCTTGGGAAGGAGAAAACCAATAAAAACCCGTCAAAACATCTATTTGTCCTTTGAAAAGAGTCCTTTACCATATATGGAAGGATTATAGCTTGAAAGATAGCTTTAATTGAGGAATATCAAGGCTCTACGGATGCTTCTTCACATGGATTATTCGAAGGATATTTGAGGTGGGTAACCTAATGCTTTGATTCCTTTTCTACATGCATAAAGTTTTGATAAGATAAGTGTGTATTTGATTGATGGTTTTGATGAGACAAATATGGATTTGATGCATTGTTATTGAAAGAAAGATTTGTTATTGCATTTGTATCGCTAGTTAATGCTCTACCCGTTTTGATTTGCTTTGTGATGGTATGGCCTTACTATGTGTTCTTGGCCATCCTGATTTGTTTCCTACACTATGACATATTCAATGATCCCGGAATAGGGAAGATTAGTGTGGTGTTTGCTTTGAATTGGAATCTCGGTATGAGTCTACCGGGGTTCATTGTGGATCCACTTAATTGATATGAATATGGCGCGCACCACGGGTAGTAGTGTAACTAGCGATAGGGCCCTTTTGTACATTGAAAAGCTTTGTACATGCAATGATTTGTCTTGGAAATGAG